>BMAO01001599.1:0-17808 GCA_019973975.1 Trichonephila clavata | reverse complement strand
AAAACAAATTACAAATAAAGTTTTACACTCCATGGATGTCTAGATTCACTTCGATTAAAAAAAATACCACTGAAAAATGTTAAGTTAGAAAGAGAATAATTTAGTTATGAAATTAGAATACATGCTAAATTAAAAGTACAGATCTGATGAGTTACAGAAGTTAATACTTTATGCATTTTTGAATACTGCATAAAATAAAACTTGTAAGAATAATATTGATTCAATCATCAATTAAAAATAATACTTTAATGATTTAATAAAAAAGTTTCTTCACTCCCTAAAATTAAATATTTCTTGTTTAAATAACATTTACCAAGTGTCAGTCAAAATTTAATTTTTAAAATCCCATCTAAGAAAATTTAATACTAAAATATAATTTTTTTAGAAGCTTAAGTATATTCGTCAATTTGCATGTTTTGGAACAATTATTGTCTACAGTTTCAAGCGATTTACTAGTAAATTCCTATCAAGGCCATTTACTCTTCACACAACTAATTTTCATTATTTAATTGAAATTAATTTGTAAAAAATAAAATAATCAAATACACACGATTTTTATATTTTCTTTCAATTCTTTTTTTCCAGAACAATCTTTTAAAAACATTACATAAGAATTTCAAGGTCAGAAAAGGGAAAATACCTGAGCAGTAAGTCATTGTTTCATGCTTATTTACAGTAGTATAAACAGACAGAACTTGCGAAGGGTGAAAATTATTTCTCAATTCTCTTTGATAAACATGCAAAAAATCACCAAAATGTAATTGTTTGTTATGTACTTCCGAAGGGTATTTTATTTCTAAATAACAAAACTGGAGCGCCCGCACTGCAACTCCATAGAACAATTTCAAAAGGAAGTCACGTGTTTCAGTTCAACTTCCGTCAGAAATCGATCATCCGTTACTTCCGCTCTTACATAAACTCGACTTTATTTAAACTAAAAATGTGTGTGGTTCACTAATCAATTTTTTTCTCCTTACCCTTGATGGATTCAAAACGTGTTTTGAGGAACACAAGTTTGCTGGAGAAGACACGGAAAAAAACGAAGACAAACTAAATTTTTCTCTCAGTTAACTTTACAGTTATTATTTTTTCTTTTTACAATTTACCGCCAACTTCAAATAGCGCTCACGTTGCTTAAAAGTGCGACGTAAGCATTCGATCACTTACCCGCCAACTTCAAACACTTAAGACATAAGCAAAAACTCTTTTAAATCCTTTTATTTTTGTTCAATTCGCAATCAAATATTCCGAGATTAATTTAACATCCTGTAAAATCCGGTGTACAACGCGCACCGCCGTATAACGTGCATCTATACCGTTTCTATACCTTTCCGTATATTCGCCTTTTTACGCACCCCCTCTCCTTTTTTTTTTCCTAGAAGAAATTTGAAATGTACGTGCGCAGTGCGCTTTGTTTTGAAGTCATTTATTCGAGGTTTTTTTTTAAAACTTTAGGAAAGAAATAGTGTACTTTTAAAACTACAATCCTCTAAGTTTAAAAGGAATTTCATTTCTTTTAAATAAACAGTATTTTGATATATGTAGATTTTTTTGATGCTCATGTCTTTTTTACAAGCTTTTATTTAACTTACAATGTATGTATGTATGTAATTTGTTCGGGTGGAATCTTGCAACTCAATTTTCAAGCTGATATCTTCACTCCATTGAGCTGAAATTTTGTATACACGTTTAGTTTGGATGACAATGCATGTTTTGACAATTTATATTTCGATATTACAATTAATTAAAAAGATATTAATTAAAAACATTAAATTAGTTTTGGCGCCAACTTCGATATATCTGCATTGTTGTAATAATGTTATTGTTACAACAATGACAAAAGTTGGCGTCGAAAATTGGTTTTCAGCCAAACTGGAATTTCATAACGTTGCGCTATTGACTATATTACTTAACTTTGTCTAAAAAATAATTACATTTCTACAACGTAAAAATAATCTAATTTCTACAACGTATGCAATTTTTTTACAAATTTCTATCTATTTTCTTGGATTTAAATTCAAAACAAAAAACTAGAGCTATTTTTCAAGTAGATTGGTACATTATATACCTTTCTCAACGCTCCCAAGTCAAACTGAGATGGAGTATTGTGGAAATTCTTTAAAAAATTTATCTAACTTTAATCTATGAAACTCAGACAAAAAATAATTACAGAATTGGAAAGATTATTTTTTTATGTATCTTACCCATCAAAAAGGAATCCGCTAGGAAAACAGTAAGAGAAAAATATTATCTAGAAATGCAATGTATTTTCAATTAAAAAAATAATTTTATAATAAAATGAATGAATTTTTTTAAAGAAATTTTCTAATTTTAAGCCTACAAGTAATTTAAATATACCTCATTTTTATCACCAGTAATCTAAACACACACTACGACATGTGTCCTTAAATTTAATTACAAATAGAATCTGTTAATTTTATTTGAGTTTTTTTTGTTTGAAAAATTACGGCATTTTGTTTCTTTAGATGAGTTAGGCACATTGTAAAACCAGCTTAAGGTTCTTTATATTCATAAAATGTTCCAAAAGAGAATAATTTGCAAAATGACCTGAAATATTTTAAAAATAAGGAGAGAAAAAAATTGAACCTTAGAAGAAACATTTCGTTAAATAGAAAATGCACTTCGCTATTTGGAGTTGTTTTATGAAGAAAAGAGTAATATGTGCTTGGTTCCAGGAAAAAGTTCTTAAAATAGAGAAATTCCCAAAATAGAAGTTCGTTACATGGAGATCTGACTGTATAAAAATAATGCGATGGTTAATTATTTTTTCAAAATCAACTTTTTAAAGATGACCTGAGCAATTAAAAAAATAGATTCTTACGTAGAAGATATTCAATGTCCAGCAAAAAATTATCATTATTTGATAAAACATTCTTTCTTTGATTACAACATGCGTTTTGAATCTTAAGCATTTTATTGATTAATACAAATCTTTAAATGCCTTTTGAAGTTTTTTAATAAATAACTAAATTTTTCTTCTAATATGTTAGAGAAAAATATATCCCTTATCTTCAAAATATTTCAAATAAATATTATATTCTTAAAGTTTTTTCAAAAATAGTCAAAATTTTAATTAAACATTTAATAACTTTGTCATGTAGGAAGATAATCTCACTAAACCTTTTTTTTTTCGTGTGTAGAACAATGTTACCAAAGATCTGCACGAAGATTGAAAAAATTGCTTAAAAATTACGGATTTAAAAACATTGTGTTTTTAGTCTAATACCCTTTTTGCCAGAATTAATTCAGCTAAACCAGGGATGGCGAACCAGCGTGCAATGAGTTGAACAGGCTGAGAAACCTGTCCAGTGATAACTAAAAAGTAAAAAATAAACTAAAAGTAAAATTTTTTTTTAAGAACAAGCTTTTATTTAAACGCGCTAAAAAGAATAAAACAAACTTTTCCTTTAGAACTTCTTTTACTATCAACTTATAACGTCATTACACAATTTATACGATATAAAAGCTTGTCGCGAGATTTAAGTACTCGTATTTACTTAGTTTGAATTTTTACAAATTAAAATCAATCAGGTCAAGTTATTTATTTTACTTGTTTATCTACACAGGTAAATCTCGCGACAAGCTTTTGTATCATATAAATTGTGTAATGACGTTATAAGTTGATAGTAAAAAAAGTTTTAAAGGAAAAGTTTATTTTATTCTTTTTAGCTCGTTTAAATAAAAGCTTGTTCTTAAAAAAAATTTTTACTTTTAATTTATTTATTTTTAAAGCTCTTATTTTCATACCTGGTGTATAAAGTGCACCCATAAATTTCGATTTTATTTTATGTGTTAAAAGTGCGCGTTATACGCCGAATTTTACAGTACTTAATCTACGGTAAATATAGATACGCATCTCGTTAAAATAACAAATTTTGTTCAAAATTAATTATTGAAGAAAAAGCGTTTAGAAACAATGCAATCAATGAAATATTAAATCAAACAAGAGATAAAATTAAATATAATATTTTTAAACATCAATCAATCATAAGCTATTATATGAATTATATTCATTTGTTTACTCATTATCTCGGTAGCGTACTCATAACCTTGCTTGATGTTCAAATACAAATATTTTAGTGGTGATGAAATTGGGAACAAGTTATTCCACTGAAAATTAAAGTATTATTTTTTAAATAATATTTCTCCTTACATTTGCATTGAATGAACCAAAGCTCACATCAGAAGTTAAGTATTCTCAAAACTATTGATTGGTATATTATCCTGATTTAAGAGTAAGCAGAATTTCAGAAAGGGGGGGGGGATAAAGTAAATTTGTCATTTATTTTGGTCAAATCATTTTCTTTGTGTCTTATGAATTTGAAACATAGTTTAAAGTGTTCCCTAGTCTTCGTAGCACTATTAAGAAAGAAAAGAAAGCATGTTTGATTCTACGTTACAAAAGGTTTGAGGAATCCTTACTTTTAGATTGGAAAAAATGTAAATCAGAATAGAATGGAACTAAAAAAAATGACTAGAAAAAAAATGTTTATGTTACCAAGCGAACGGAATTGAAAAATAACAGCAGATTTTTTTCTTCTAAGCTCCATATTTAAAAAGTCGCATAAAAATCGTGTAATAATAAAGTGCTGTATAAATCGAGATAAAATGTATTTGTAACTAATAAAAAAAATCATACATTTTAAGAATATGAAATGATTTATCTGAACTGTTGTTGTTGATAATGCCACCTGTCTGATGTAGTCAGATCACGGCCCACAAAATTCATGAGGGCAACGGGCTATATTGTACGCCTGCCGTTAGCCGTAGCTTTGAGCACCTTGCAGATGGCAGTACGATTTGGCTCGATTCCTAAATTGCTAAATTTTCTCATATAAGAATTTGAAAATTTATAAATAATATATATTTTTTAAATTTTAAGATAAGTATTAAAAAAGTATAAATATTGGAGTTTATATGCATCCTTATTTTTTCGATATCAATTAAAAATAACATGTTTTCAATTTTTTTGAAAATGTGATGAATTTTCGGGAATGACAATTACGTTCCCGGTATTGCCCGGAAATAGAAAAAGCCGGGAAATCAGAAACCCTAGTATGAACCTAAGCATTTCAAATCTTCATATTTTTTAACAATTTATCATTTTGTTAAATTTCCGCAAACATGATGATAGGGCAGCGAATTTTTTGTTTCATTTTACCACCATAGACGCAAGTGTGCAGCAGTAAATTGCTAAGTTCACTTGCTCGGTCTTTGAATCGGGAAAAGTCCTTATCCTAAAAATAGAACATGCAATCGGAATAAAGGGAGAGGAGGAAGGGAGATTACTGGAAGAAGGCACTGACGCAGATTACTGAAAATACTTTACAAGATCAGGCAAAGAAAACAATGGGCTAATAGTTAGAAGGTGTGACTCAGTTCACTTCGTGATTCGAATGTGAGGTAAAGAAGGAAGACGTTTGGCAAGGTCCCTCACGCCAGCAACACTGCGTGACCTTGGTGCATAATTTTTTTAGACGTGTGATCACATTGCTTCATAATGATATGGGCGAATGAATTCATGTGGAAAAGTAGTATGAACAGGAAGGTTCCTTGTTTGTATGCTCAATCATTAAGCAAGATATGAAGACAGATCTTTTTTTTTCAAAGTGTTTGGTATAGTTAAAATATAAATGTTTCAGAATTTCTTTTTATGAACACCCCCAAATCTTTTTTAGACGATTTTGCAATAACACGGTACACAAATTTAACGAATGTTTTTTTACGCGAATTTTTTGTTCTAGCACGAATTTTGAAACAAATTTCGAGACTCGTGTCCTTTGGATGAGGATGATTTGAATGTGAGTTTATAACAGTTTATGGGGGAGATACTGGCGAAGTTGAAGTTCAGCTATTAACAGCTGATTTAATTTGCGAAGACTTGAAATTTTCTACAAATATGTAACAACATTTTATGATTCATGTTCCTGACATAGAGCGCACACTAAAAATTCACGCAATCTTGTGTGTAGCAGAACATTTAGAATAATATAATCAAGCTGAGAAACCAAAGAGACAGCCACAAAAAGACTTTGTAGAAAAAAAGAAAAAAAAAAAACCCTACAGATACTTTTAATAACGAACGAAATTCTTCTTTTGAATCCAAACCGACAGTTGTGCCAGACATATTTGACATATCCACTGATCATAGCATTTTTGATTCAGTTTGTAATAAGCGTGTTCGCTTGTTATCAAGTAGCAATGGCGTAACGTACACCTCCACAACCCCCGCATTGCGGGGGGGGGGCAGGGTTCTAGGAGGCCCAAAGCTTGACTGCCCTTTGTAAAATCCAATTTGGGGGGCCCAAATGTTCTCCGTTACGCCACTGTCAAGTAGCGATGGATAAATGCTAATAGTTTTATTCCTAATTATACAATTTGAATTTGTGTTTGTTTACATGTACTTATAAACCAAATTTTCACTGTACATTTATTTGAATTTTTTTTTTTTGTAACAAAAATGAATTATTTTTGTTTTATAAATACGTAACATGGATTTTATAATTACTTTTTTTGCACGGGTTTTGGGGAAAATATTTAGAGATTTTTCATCTTACACGATTTTTTAAAATTCAACAACATATCCCCAAATTAATCATAGGTCGCATGTATTTTTTTACACTGCTTTTTTTTGTACGATTTTCTAAGGAATGTATCTGTTACCGGCAAAGTATGAAATCCGGCATTCTATAGAATGCCTAGGCATTCTATACAATGCCTAAATCTAGCCGGCAATGTATGAAATGATTCTTATTTCACACATTGCCTAGGCATTCTATAGAATGCCTAATGAGAAACTGGCAAAGTATGAAATACATCTCAGATTCATTTCGAAAATTGTCAATTGGCAAGATATAAAACTTTTAACGAGTGTCTCAGGCTCAGAATCTGTTAGTTGAACATTACTGTTTGTTCGGAAATGTCAAAATACTCAATTTTACTTAAACTTGTTCAACAAAAAATTGGTTTTTTTCTGTGCTACCTTAAAATGGAGAAGCAAGCTATAGTGTTGGAGAATGATATATGGTCTAAAGCAGGGGTCGGCAACCTATGTCACACGTGCCACATGTGGCACGCGGA
This sequence comes from Trichonephila clavata, assembly GCA_019973975.1. NCBI lineage: Eukaryota > Metazoa > Arthropoda > Arachnida > Araneae > Nephilidae > Trichonephila > Trichonephila clavata. Next base: position 10,707 of record BMAO01001599.1, on the reverse strand, counting down.
AAAATTCTCAGTGACACTTTGCAAAACTCAACAAATTTGTAAATTTTTGAATTGTTTCAAAAATGCTCCACTGTGTGGTTCGCTGAATCATATTGGTAGATTGGTTTGACATACAACAGCTAAAAGGTTGCCGACCCATGGTCCATAGACATGAAACAACTATTCAACGGTTAGTTGCCTAAAATTCGAGTTGATGATCGAAAAAAAAAAAGGTTTTTTCTTAACTGAAATTACTTACTAGAAGTTAATAACTGTTATAAAAAATGCTAAAATGACTACTAAGTAGAAACCCAGGGACTATTGGTTGCTGAATAGCTATGATGTGATGTTGGCGGAAATAAAAGTAAACTCATTTAAACTGTTAAAGAAAGCGTCAGCACCATAAAACAGTGGTCCCCAACCCTTGTTCCGTGGATCAAAGGGTATCAGGTCACTCAAGGAGCATTAAATTATTTCCATTATATTTACTGGGGTGTATTTTTCTCGTGTTTGTGCGACTTTCCATGGAAATCGCTTTATATTTTATGTGAAATCATTTTATAATTATTTTTTGGTGCAACTGAATTTTACTGTGAAGGCATGTTTAAATACAATTAAATTATAAAATCAAAACAATTTAAAATATAAATAATCAACGTCCCACCCTCAGAGGGCTGCTGTAAAATTATCAAACGTTGACTGGTCCGGAAGAGAAAACTGTTGGGAAGAACTGCTATACAGTATTACGTCACGGATTCTTTTTGTTCATAATGGGGCTGCAGATTCAAATTTTTACCATTTTCAGACCTAGTACATTCTCCAGGGGCTGGTATCCCTTTTTAGTGCGGCATCATGTAAGCGATACCAATTGCCTCCGGTAATTTTGACACCCAGTTTGACGATGTGAGCTTGTTCTAGGAATTTAATTTGCCAAGAGCAAAATTAATTTCATGATTCTGGGGATATGATAGAATTCTGAAAGAACTTTCAACCAAATACAAAAATGTTACTCGTTATGATATTGAACTGTACATCCACCTACGTGAAATTTGCCAGAAAAAACAGAAAATTATTTTTTAAAAAAAGGTATTGTAATACAAAACATTGATTTTTTTCCCGAATGCCAATATATTGGCACTTGTAACGATTGAGAAATAGGATGCTTTCTATCAGCTTGGAACTTCTGAAGGAATTTTAATACCAAGTATATGCGAAATCACAATTTAACAATAATTTTTTTAATGGCAGTCTCCTTATTTTGTCAGAATAACCATTTGTGCTTTTAGGAATGTAAGTCATTGATATAATATCCTTATCATGACCTTTTTTCATACTTTGCCTAAATAGCTTTAGGCATTCTATAGAATGCCTGGGCATTCTATACAATGCCTAGGCAAAGTATGTAATCAATCTCATATTTCATACTTTGCCTAAAAACGTCCGGCATTGTATAGAATGCCTAGGCATTCTATACAATGCCCGAATTTCATACTTTGCCGGTAACATATCTACTGCGTAAAAAAAAAAAAAAAAGAGTTGGGTGTATAAAAATAAAATTTATTCAGTAAGTTTCGACAGCAGAACTTGATAAATTTTCAAAAAGTTTATTACCTATAACATCTTTTTAAAAAATGGCTGGAGCTGTTAATTTATAATTTAATAGAAAAAAAAAGTCTTTCTCACGGAAATAAATTTTCTGCATATTTCATTTTAACTGAATTAATCGTATTATATGTTTTTGGTACAGCTTAAAATACTTTTAATTAAAAGAAATAATTTTCTTTCAATCCAGTCATAATGAAAAAAAAAACTAATCAAATTTAATACAAATTGCAATTTTGTTTTTGTCGCAATGATTTTCATCTGACTTATAAAATTGAAGACAATGTGGAATAAATTTGCCTAACTCATCAGTGAATACACTTTTCTTTCAAAAAATAATTAATGGATATGTCTATTTTAAATATCGTTAAAGCATGCTGATAAATGTTAAAAAATTTTCATGCATTATTTAATTCAAATTTTAATTCGAGATTCAAAATTATGATATCCGTTGTCAATAGCCCTCGTGTTGCTTTATAGTGTGTTGTTGTGGTATAACTCTTTCTCTCACTCGCTTTCAAAAAAGTGCATTTAAGAAAATCGGCTTATTATTTCTAACTGTATTTCAAGAATTTCAAACAAGCGAAAACTCATTTCTCCTGACATGTTATTAATAATATTTATTTAATATTATTCTCTTAGAATAATCTTAACAAAGTACTAAAAAAACTAAGAATGCAATCTCCTTTTTTCATTTTTATGTTTGTGTGATTTTATTTTCCCCCGTTTATTTTTTCTACTTATTACTTTTATTAAAGAGTGAAAAAAAGACGATAAATGAGACTTCTTTTTTTATCAGTTGAAAGCATTCAGTTTATAAAAAAAGTATTTTTTGTGTGTTTTTAATGGCGTGAATATAAAAATTAGAAACATGAGAAACAAGTAAAATCTAATTTAGAAAGCAAAAAGGCTGAATGTTTTACTTTCTTTTATTGCCTGCTTTCATCGCTCATTGCTATTACTTAGAGAAGTAGACTTTATTATTAGTTTAATAAAATTTTAAAAAGGTTGATGTACGACAGAGGTTCCCAAACTTTTTTACCTCATAGACCCCTTACCATGTGTTTCGGTTTTGTGTAGACCCCACCCCTACTTACCAAATACTAAATTTTTGCAAATTTATCAACTTAAATGTTTTTGACGGCTGGTATAACACTACTTACTTTAAAAGTTTTATGTTTCAAACTGTAGTTAAGTAGAGTGTTTAAAATTTAAGAAACAATGTGAATTAATTTAATTACAATTTAAGGGAACCAGGACATCATATGCTTTCAAAAAATCGATTTTTCAATTTTAATTCTAAAAAATATTGCATATTTTTCTGAACCTAAAAATTTATAATACTTATATGTTTGTTGATAAAATAGCCCTAAAATATGAAAAATAAAAATGTGAACAAATGACCACGCCCCTTTTGACTCTTATTTTTTTCACTTTTTCTCAAAAGCACATTTTTTTTGCATTTAGGTACATTTTTAAGAAAAACTGTTGCACTATAAGATTCCAGATTTTTTACACTTCTATACAAGATGCTTATGCATATAATGAACCTAATTTTTTTTCTATTAAAGTAGTGCCTAAATTTTTAAAAATGATTTTATACATAAAAAAAGCAGAAAAATAAAAATTTTCCAAATTTCAAAGTTTCATAATTTTTTTAAAGAAACTATACTAAATTTTCACTAAAAAATAAGTTCACTGTCTTTTGTGTATTGTTTTAGATATGTGTAAAAAATATTTTGCATAACAAAAAGATACTTTTTTAAAAAATGGTACCTAAACATAAGTATGTATTATGAATTCTCAAAAAAATTATGTATTACTTTTATTAAGTAGGGAAAAAAAACTTTTGAGCTAAAAAGTTATTTTTGTAGTTCTGCAGAATAATTAAATTATCTTTATTGAGAGCGTAAAATATCTAAGCTATATTGAAAATTTTTAAAGATATATATCTCATAAACAAAGGGTCTTAATTTTGGCATTTTACACTTCCGAACATGTCCTGGTTCCCTCAACTAATATATGAAATAATTGCTACTTAGAATAACTGAGTGACAAACAAATGTTTTTAATGGGTGGGATGAATCTGTGACTTCAATAACAAATTTTCAGCTTTTGGCATTAATCTTTTCAGGTTTAACCCTAAATCTCCTCGGTTAGTAGTATCCAATCTTTCTATTTTTCTTTCTGTTTTTATTTTGGAGATTGGCAAGCGTGCTAAAACTACTCCCCTCTAGGAAAAGCAATTAAAAATTTTCTTGAGATGTTCCATAATTCGGGATAAATAACAGGTATATCTTTTTAAAGCAAAAATTGCTGACATTTGTTTCTAAAAGCTTTACTTTAAGATCTTCATTAAGGCTATTAAAATCAGTTCCTTTTGTAATTAGAATTTTTTTTAATGTGGCAACACCAATTCATAACCCACTATGTTACTACCATAGTCAAAGCATTCTCAAACCTAATTTCAAAACCTGAATAAAGAGCATTTAAATGTTGAACATAGGTTAAAAGCTGATTGTCTGTGACAAATTGAGAAGCTGTTAAAATTCGCAACGTCCAGTTTTATATTCCTTTAGCTTTTCTGGCAAGAAACACTGAAATGATGGTCCTTTTTTAATAAAATGCATGCTGCCGCATTGTAACTGCAAATTAACCCATATAAATTTAGTAAATAAAGCTGTTAAATAGATACATCTGGTTTACACTTGATTAAATTTTCCTTTAAAACTAAAGTCACGATCTAGTAGATCGTACTTGACGACCGTAGACCCCCATTTGCCCCTCATAGACCCCCAAATTATTCCTTCGCTGACGTGGACCCCTTTCAGGTCGTCATAGACCCCTGGGGGTCCATATAGACCACTTTGGGAATCACTGATGTACGAGATAACTTGATTTCTATCACATCGATATGATACTTTCAGCCCCAAATGGATCCAAAGAGAAGTGACTTTAATTGCAATAGGTTTAAAGGCAAATCCCCAAATCACAAGTGTTGTAATACAATTATTCAGCTTCGTGATTCCAAAACATTTAATGCGGTCCCAAAAAAACCGTCATCTCTTACATTTAAAGCAAAAAGAGGATTGTATTTTTTGACTTTATTACAATACATACGCTATGTCAAACTGAAAATAATTGCATAGTTAAATTCGAGAAGAATGGCGTTACTGTTATCGGATGGACTAGGGTCTTTCATAAAGGATCTTTGAAGATTTCAGCTTCTATTTTATTGAAAATGCCTTTTTGGGAAAATGTGGCTGTTTAACACTTTAGAGAACTGGATCTCAAAATTTTTGTAAGGCATACAAATTTGTAAGTATAGAACTAAGATTAATTTGCTTAGCAGGTTGCAGATATTCGTAATTATAAAAACGCTACTATATTCTTGTAATGTGACACTAATACAAAGATAAATAAATTATTTCATCAATTGTTATTAATAATTATTAACAAATATAAAATAAAGTTATAAAAATAGTTACTTTCATTACAGTTAAGTGTTAAATTAGCAAAATTTTTTACTAAACGCGGCTTTTCTTTGGTTTTGAAAATGGTAGTGCATTTTTCTGCTTATTAAGTATTCATGCAGGAAAATCACTTTTACAGAGTGTAAAGTGTTGGCGACGGAATTGGCGATATTTTCATCATCTTACGTTTACATAAAAAAATTAGAAATAATAACGCAGGTGAAAAATTGCTAAATAGGAGTAATATGCCTAAAATGAAGAACGAGTTTTTGAGAAGTTGTGGTGTTTTTTACGTAATTGAAAACTGCTAGTGAAAGTTGAACACTAAACTTTTTAATTTTATATAACATCATTATATTATTTACCAGTGAAAAGGAAGAAAAAGGACTATTACATTTTATGTTAAATGTAATAGTTTTAATGAAATATTTATCTAAGAAATGAAGCAGATTTTTATAATTAATGCGTTAAATAACTTACAAACGTGAAGTTATTAAATTGAAAACTACCATATGTTTAAGAATTGCATCATTGTTCTGAAGTGTACCATCTATCCCTCTTTATCCCTAAATATATATGTATGTGTGTGTTGGTTTAGACACTCTAAATGAAAAAGATGTATACCAAACACAATCAAATGTTTTGTATCAATGTCATGAAGGAGCATATTCAAAGAAATATGTATAAGCACATGCAATTAAATATAATCATTTAATTGATATTCAAATTACAAAATTATGAAAGATGCTAAATTGAATGCTGAGAAAATAACCCTGATTAACTTGTAAAAATTAAACTTCAAATACAGTGATTTATTAATTTAAATGCCATATCAAAATTTAAAATAAAATGTGTAAAGAAATATTTCACATTCAAAAGAAAGAAAAAGAAATCTCAAAATTTTTCACGTCCATATTTAACATGATTATCATTTAAAAAAATAATCTGAAATCTTATGTTTTTTTAATAGTATCTCAATAAAAAATAAAAATAATTCTATTACAGTTAAAAATAAAGAATACAGACAATATTTAAAAATGAATGATTTTTAACTAAACATTAACCAAACCTGGGTTTTTTCGGTCATGAGATAAACAAATCATTACAATATTCTATAAGGACAATTTTCTTCAGTAGTTTAAGACTCGGAGAACAATGTTTAACTTTTAAAGTTCACTGTATTAAGCGCTAGAAAGGATAACACTCAGGAATATTAAACGAATGAATTTTAATAAAACCGGGCACAGAGACTATAGTTGGTATGAGGAAAAGGACATCTTCTTTAAAAATATAGAATCACTTGTGGATGCACAAACAAAAATTGAAAAAAAATCACTTAAGAACTCTTAACAGAAAGCAAATATCTCTCTCTCTCTCTTTACTCTTTCAAAGTATTAATGAATTCCACTGAATAACAAAATTTAAAATTGCTGTTAATATTTAAAATGGTTTTCAAAATTGAAGCAATAATTTTTATTTCGTTCTAATTTTGGCAAGAATAAAACTTTTTGTTACAAATATTTTGCTGAAAAACTGCATGGAAAATATATCTACAGGCAAAGCAAATTTTTAAAAAGTTCCGGTTGTAAACAGTATTATTGCAAGAAATTCTGCAGTAAAATATTATTCAGGACATTTGAATAATGTGGAAAGATCCGGAAGGGAAATTTACTCTTTTTCATACTTATTGCATACATACTCTTACACTACACTACACACACACAGTAAAAATTAAATTATAATTCATTTAGCAAAAATTAAAATATATAGAAGTGTAAAATTAAAATTAATGCTTCAAATTCAATAGGTAAGCAAAATTAGAATTTCAAAAAATGTTCAATAAAAAATATGAATATATACATAATGAATATATGAATATATGAACCCATCCACCCAAATATCTTATTAAAAACACTGTAATAAAACCTAGAGATTATTAATCTTCTATCATCATCATCTCGTGATGTAATTCATTGTATTCTTAAGCCCAAATTACGAATTTTTTTAAAAAGAACAAAAAACAAAATGAGTAGGATTGTAAGGCAGAATACCATTTCTTTTGTAAGATTTTGACATTTTTAATGTTTTAAACAATAAGTCTAAGAAAAAATGTAACCATTTTTTAAAATAAAATGAATTCAATATTTTTCCAAATAGCCCTTTAGAGATGCATATTATTTGTCAATTTTTATCTTATCATTGCAAATTGCTCAGCAACTCATAATTTTATGCGAACTTATCAAAACCGGAAGCATGATAGAAACAACGTCTAGATGTTACATCTTAACGCATTAAGATGTTTTTTTAACAGACTCTTGTTTCAACCAAGTGATAAACTGTAAACAAGAGCCATTAGAAAATTAAAACATTTTTAGTTTCTAAAAAATCTCTATTGTGACTTTAAGAAACATAATTTGACAAATAAAGCAAAATGCCATAAAATTAGAGGAAAGAAAAAACATTTTGTGAGAGTATTATTCAAATAAAATTCTATTACAAATAATATATTAATACAAATAGAGTAAATGCTTTGATAAATTATTTTTGAATTTCAAGCTTAAACTATTGAATTAAATATTTATTTATTTCAAACAGAAATTTAAATATTTTTGAAAATGTCATGTTTTAAAATTAAAGTCGTCATATAAACAGTTTTTTGGAAAGTTGAATAGAATGCCCTCATTTGAAATGTAATTATTATGACAAAAGAGAAAAGAAAAAAAAATAACATAAAAAAGTTTTTAAGTAAATTCCTACTTAGATCATCAACAACAACAAAAATTTCGTTACTTTTTATCAAATAGTTATAATTAATATAAATACACAAGTACATATGACAGAATCACAACATTAAGTGGTAGTTAATTTTTATTAATCATCATTAAAGTATCGTATTGTCATCCAAAACAATCACGTATATAAAATTTTAGCTCAACTGAATACTTTGAAGCGTGAGAAAAAAAAATCTTTTAAAGAGTTTGAGTTGAAATATAGGTGAACTAATAGTAGAAATTGAGCAAGATCAATTACAATGTCTTTCTTGATCCAAAATTTTTAAAAATCTTAAAAATGCGAAACAAATGCTTTATTAGATAAAATGGTCAATTTTTTGAAGTAAGAAGTAAATATTTTTTCTCCACTTTTATTTTCGAATTTTTTTGGCTCAAAATGAAGAAGTAAGACAAGAAAAATTCATGAATATTTTTAATCAATTATTCGACATGAACAAACTTAATTAAAGAAAATTTGCATTCTTCCTGAAATATGCATCTCTTGTTCTGTGGGAAAAAAATTGTAAATAAATGAAATGGAAACATCACTTTTTAAGTGGCAAAATATATACAAAAATATACATTATTATCAGAAAAAATGAGTTTAACCGATGAATTTTGAAGATGCGTATATTATGTTTTTTTAACAATTATTAAAGCATATATCACGTATTGTAAAATAACAAAATTTTAACTTTACGCTAAACTTGTTTTACATATAAAAAAGTTTTACACACGAACTGCTAAGAAAATCAAACACATAGAAAAAAAAATTAGTGTTTTCTAAGTCAAGAAGGAAAAAAAAAGGGGGGGGGGAGGAAAGGAAAAGAAATTTGAGTGCGTTTCCTTATTGAAATTCTTCGTTTGGAAAATTTGAGCCATCAAAAACTCAGAAAATTCACACATAATTTAATGTAGAACTTCAAAATTAAAAGTATAAAGAGCTAAGAAATTAACAAAATCTTAAATATTCTGCTTTATAATTCTGTTTTGCGTAATATATTTAAATGAGTTAGAGAGTTTACAAGCAGACGTGTTTCTTTTTGTATTTTAAATTACGCGTATGAAATTTCGTTAGAATATATTAAAAAATAGTAACAAATTAATTACTGGATAATTATTTAGAGCATTTTAAAATGTTTTATATTTTTAATTAAAATACTTAACTTTTAATATTTAATTTTAACGAACTAATAGAAAAGTTAGCACTTGAAAATACTGAAAATAGATCCAACTAAAAACATTAATAAATTCGGAATATTTTAGACAACTTATTAATGAAACACTTGAATATGATGAGATGTTTATGTCAAATTTTAAGAACAATCTATAATAATGGATACAGTTAAATACAGCTTTGTCCATTCATTTACATATTATCTATGTATTGATCCATGAGGTTTAGTGAGCAAGCCTGCCATTAGACGGCATACTCACAAATGAATGTAGCAAGACATTTTAGAGTAAAATTGGTTTCCTACATTCATTAGCAAAGCATAAAGGTAATTTTAATTTTTATAAAACTACTAATAGCATATATATTGTAGAGTATGGCTCACATTATAATATAGTGATTTATTAATAACAGCATAATTCACACTTTATATTACAGAAAACTGTCATGTTCTCCGGTAACTCGATGTAAATTTTTAAGAACTAAAACTTTGAAAATAAAAAAAGAACTTTTGTAAAGAGCAAGTTACCACATATTTAAATATTAATATGTCATTGACGAAAAATTATTCTTCAAGTAAAAGATAAATATTCAATTTTTGTATACAAAATAGAATTATGGAATTAAGCAGCTTTTGTGAACTATTTATTGTTTCAATTTATATTCAAATATATTTCATTTAGGCCATTTAAAATTTTTTTAACAGAAGTAATAAATGTTATCTCATTAGGAATATAACAATAGGCTGACATTTGTTGAGTACAAAAATGAAATTAAATAGGTGAGCATTATATCAAATTAAAAATAAAATGTAACTTAAAAAAAAAAAGATCGATTTTATGAATTAAAATAAAAAAAAGTATTTAAAACAAAAGTATTGTTAATTGTTAATTTAAAAGGTAATAGTTCTCTCGGTTTTGTGATAATATCTTGTTTAGTTGAAAAGTTACAGAGATTTTAGCGAAGCAGCTTCTGTTTGCTTAGAAACTATGAATGAAAAGGAATTTCGTGTGTTAAAATCACTTTGTGATGGAGAAAACACTTTTCAAGCAAGACAATGCGGTTCGAATTACTTTTCCACCCACGGTTCAGTCCAGATCTTGCTCTCAGAGACTATTAGCTTTTTGCAGACCTTAAAAGAATACTGCAGGGGAAAAGGTTTGGCTCAAATGAAAAAGTGATTGCCGAAGTTGAAGTCTTTTTTGAGAGAAAAGACAAATACTTCTGCGAAAAGGGCATTAAAAATTTGAAGAGCGCTGGGCTGAATGTATCATTCTTGAAGGGGAGTGTCTTGACAAATGAAGTTCAATTTTGCTTAAAAGTTGTTGTTTTATTAGTTACGTCCGGCCCTTATTGAGGGATGTGCTATTTCCTGTAAGCAAAATCAACAAATTTTTTTATGTTGATGTAAGATAGGATAAATAAAACCTTTTAAACCTATACTTAAATTGACAAAATCATTTGTAGTTAAAATAAACCGGTAGAAAAAAATCATCAATTCTGTTAGAACAGTGTTATATGTAAAGAAATTCATACAAAAAAGTTTTCGTTCAAATTCACTCACATCAATAAAAATACTTCTTCCAATCATAGAAAGTCAAATTCCATTTTACGCTTTGTAAAGTAGACATAAAATAAAATAAAAATATGCGATTTAACTGCGTCAAAATGTTTAATGGCATTATAACAATCATTAGTGTTTCATCGT
>BMAO01001598.1:0-17537 GCA_019973975.1 Trichonephila clavata | reverse complement strand
CTATGTCTCGCATATTAATTGTTACAACAGAAAATTAGTCTAATTTATCTTTAGGTATTGCACACAAATGTAAATAACTAAAATCAGTTTTGGGCTCGAATTAAAAATATTAAAGATTAATTGAAGAGAATTCTATATTTATTTACATAGTTTTCTTTTATTTATTTGCTTCAATGATCTAATCTTTTGATAAATAAAATGTCAAGGCACAATGATTTATTTTCTTTTATCTAATTATTATTTTATTTATGCAATTATCCAATTATCAAAAGAATTATCCGGCTATTTCGAGTAATTTTTAAATAGTGTTGAATTTCGCAAAAATAAATATTTCTCTCATTATTTTCTACTTAATTTTAGGCAGAGAGCATCTCACGTATATTGGACATTTTGGACATGGAATCTTAATTGTATAGGAAATTTAATGCCTTACAAGTGCAACAAAAAATATTTTTAAAAATAAAAACAGCATCTGTTCAATTGTGTTCAGTAATTTTTTATAGGGTTACATCAGAGAAATATATCATCCGTTTTGAAAAAATGATTTGTTTGTTTTTCAGATGTGAGAATTCCTTAATATAAGGGAAAATATATGTATAAAAAATAATAAAGCTATTTATGAAAAAAAATTAACTTAAAACTTCCTTCATTCACAAAATATTCACAAAAGTAATATTTCGACAGGATAACAGTTGTAAATAAAAATAATGTCACATTAGATTCAAAAGTAAACGATTTGGAATAAAAAATTATTTCACTTAAGGAGGATTTCTTCAGTAATTCTGAGAAGGACCGCAAATTATTAAACTATAAGGTAAACTATTGAGAAAAACTAAAACTAAAAAAAATTTTAATGAATAACTTATTTTTAAAAATTATTGCAATTAGAACTAAACGAAATTCAACTAAATTTAAAATACAGGGGGATTCTAAAATAATGGGACAAACTTTGAGGAGGCGTAGGGCTCACTAAAACAAACAAGTTTTGTTTTGGAATGTATTAACGGAAATGTCGCGTTGTGATCTACAAATAGAAAAAATAACACATTAATGGAAATATAAAGTGTTCATCAGCAGACATATTTAGCGAGTGATTATATACAGAAAATGCTAAAGTAATTTAGAAATTGCTTCCACCCAACTAACATGCGTGTTTGGTGACCTTTATGGCGTGATTCGTTGACAATATTGGCGATAATTAAAGACAACAAAGTGGTGTGCCAGTGATCTGCTGCACCATCCATAATTAACTTGTTAAAAAATGTTCTATTTGCTTAAAAATACTATAATAAGCTATAAGTAAACTTTTTTCTCCTTTTCCATACCTTATTTTGTTGGAAAAGTTTGAAGTGACACGCATAATTATTTTTCAGCAGATAGCGGCCCTCTTCCCGAAAAGGTTTTCCACCCCTGCTCTATCACATCGATTAATATAAATATGAAATTGGTTTTTTTTATTGATGAAACTCTTCACTTAGAAGAATCAAGGAATAAAACTGGATTCATCTTTGGAGGGGTTATATAACACAGATTACTAATGTTCCATAAAGTGCGTGTGAGTGAGTGAATATTAACTCGCGCGCGCGCCGCTCTATTCAGATACACTAGGGCTTTTGGCGACGGACCTCGTAATTTTGAAACAGGGTCAAATGACGAGAACGACACTTGATCTGGCACCTCCCCTGTCTTAACTTTCACACCTCACCAATGGAAAGACTTTGAGCTTGACAGATTTAACGTTTGTCGGCCCTCTCTACATGGTGTGTCTTCAGTGGCACCAAAATCCAACCTCGCGACGCGTTGACAACGAGTTCGGACCATTACCACTAAGCTACCGCGGCCAAGGTAAATGCTCAAACTGGTTTCTTTTTTCTTTAAGAATCAAGTTAACCTTTCGGTTAATTATATGTTGCAATTATTTTTGCTTGATTTGACAAGATAAAAATTTTAATTATAAAAGACAGTTAAAGATATAGTTACAGGAATATAAAATAATTAGCCCTTTTATATGTAAGTGCGTGCGGATGGCATACAGAATTTCGTGTTCATGTAAGTTTAATAATTTCGTACTCGGAAAAAACTTTTGAGTAACGATGATTTGCACCTGGAAAGGATTTTTTCCCACTTCAGCAAAGTGAGCTGCCGGTTCATTAAACAAAGTGTTGAGTCCTACCTTCACCCAAAAGAGATAACTGGATACTGAGTGAACTTTATTTAATTTGTTAAAGTTGGCTTTTCAATCATGCTTTGTAAAGAAATCTTTTCGATGAAAGCTGATGTTTTGTTATCATTAACCGTTCATCTGAATAAAAATTTATTAGATAAATTTCTAAGTTAGTGAATAACTGTTTCTTATCATGAATATACCAGTTTATTATACTTTTGATCATTTTAAATTTATTCAACAAGAATAAAAAATGTTTTCAAAATTTAAAATATAAATTTTGTATTTTGACACAACATGAAAGCAAACTTTTTTCTCTCTCTCTCTCTCTCTCTTTTAGTTTAACTCGGAGTCTTTTTAAGCTTATGTTATTTTATTTGATTCGTTAACATACTAAAGAAAAATATTACTCAACATTACCAGCAAAATGTATTTAAACAGATATAGTTAATAATTACACACAGGGATATTTTTAAAAGAAAAATCATAACTTTATATTGCAAAGCTATGGTGTACTTCTCGAACGATTATTGCCGTTACATAAGAAATAGTTCTTAGGAGCTTCATAAATCTTGTAGTTAAATTCCTTTAAAATTAGTCTATTACTTAAAAAATATTACAATTCTGGTCTATGTGCTATTTTTTTCTTTCTATTTTTAAAGACCGATTTCACAATCACTCATTATTTGAGGCGAATGCAAAACCTTTCAGTTTAAAAACATAATTTGCAAATATTAATACTAAATAGCACCGAGTCAGTTTTATTTCTTTATTTATTTTTGAAGTTTTCTCAGGCCTAATAATATTATCCAGTTAATATTTACTTGTCAATTCAATTGTTTTTCAAAAGTTTGCGTATTCATGTACATATATTACAAAGAAGAGAACTAAAATAATTTACTTCCAAAATCACTCTAAACTTGGTGTTTGTGCATGTATATATGTATGGAGACGAATATGTTATACGAGACGATGTATATATGTTCAGACGAATAGGTACGAAACTTCGTAACAACGTAACCATTAGCATATTTGCTCATGCCGCAATGGGAAAAATGTAAGATGCAAAAGGAGTATTCGGCGTGAATCAAACGTGTGTGTGCCCGCATGCTCAGGAGAGAGCAGAAGCTCTTGTAAAGAGCACCGGCCAATTACCGTTACTTGTTGAATTCCTTGAACTCATAAAACCATTTACTCCGATCAGTACTGTGAGACATTCCGAAGTCTACACATCTAGAAGCCCATCTAGAACAAAAGACCGAGGTTGTTTACGGTGGGTGTGGTTCAACTCCATAATAATACGTTTCTGCATGTCTCTAGGGTCACACACGTGGAACTAGCCAAGTTCAAGTGGGAGCAGCTTGATCATCCGCTCTACAGCCCGGACATGTCGCCCTGCGATTTCCATGTGTTGGGTTCAAGGAAGAAAAAATCTGAAATGGAATCACTTAAACTCCGACGATGAACTCAAGGACTCTGTGAAGGACTGGTCTCGCCACAACCACATAAATTCTGGGATCAAAGAATCCTTCGGCTCGTTAATCAATGGGATCATTGTGCTCGAGTGTATACTTTGAACTAAATCTTCATTTATACCCACATTCACACATCGTACCTTTTCTATTTGAACACCTTTTGTAGTTTGTATATGACTCAGTTAATCCAAGCCGTATTATTTATAAGTGGTAAGGCTTATATTATTTTTGTTTGGGACAAAACTGAAAACAGAGAGAGAGAGAGAGATATTGTCGTAATTACTGAGTAATATAAGTGCACATGAATAGCAAATTTCTTGGACCTTATTAACATTCTAAGAATGGGAGCTCAGAGATTAATTTCGTGTACAGTTTTTTGAAATCGTATTTTACTTTAAAGTTTATTTATTGCCACATTTTCTGAAAATTTTCGACTTGATATAGTTTTAAAATGCTTTCTAATACAAATTACAGTATGTTGAATTTATTACAAATAAGACTTCAAAAATGGAAATTCAAAGTATTTAAAAATTCTTTTTGTCTGTTTACATTTATTTAAAGCTGAATTTGCCAAAAATTTAGAAATCTTGAGGAGGGAAGTAATTGGTAATTTTCCGTTTTGTTATAAGTTAGAAAAGATGTTTGAAAGAACTGAAATTACAAAAAAAATTATAATTAGGGACAGAAATCTGAAGAGAGGTAAAGAATATTATTTTACTATATAATAAAAAACATTTTAAGCACGACAATGCTTTAAAGTAATAGACATTTCATCAGATTGTTATAATCAGTTTTAAATATAAAAAAAATATTCGCGAACTAATTATTTCAGAAATTTAATAATGTTCATTTTTTTATTATAAAATTTTAAATTCTTTCTATATTAAAGCAAGTTTTATGAGTACATCTTTTCGTCTTTACACTACGTAATTTGTATGTAGAATGTATCGTATTAACTTGCTTAATGTTGAGTTTACGAGCATCGATCAATAAACTTTAAGAAAACAAATATTTTACTATTGACACTTCTTTTAAGGTTTTCATTTTCATCAAAATCTAAATGGGGAGGAGAAAACTTCATTAATGACTTTTTAAAATTAATAATTTCCTGCACTTCAATTTTAGCTAAAGGAAATATCCTAACTCAAAATTGCAAATTACTATTCATCATGATGAAGAAGAACCATAATCCATCAAAGGGTGAGATGTCACATAAAATGACGTGCCATGTGCTCAAAAAAAAGAAACTTCTTTTTTAAGCGCTACAATAGTTTTTTGCCGTGAAATTGTCTTTATTATAGTATTTGTTAGGTAATATTTTAAGCAAGAATTTGCTGCATACATAACTTGTTTTCATTGTAAAATAGAAAATGTTCCCCTGCATTTGTTCATTCACAAAACCTTTCATGAAAGTTTTCACTTCAATTCCTTCCTCCGTTTGAAATTTTGGCTGTCATCCAACGAATTGGAAAAAACATCTCTGTCTTAAATTCCATGAGGAAAAATAAGCAAAGAAAATTTATCTAAATGTCATTTGAAAATAGCTTTGAAATGCTTCAGGTGGAACGGAAATGTCTCATGAGGACCATAATTTCTATTTCGTACCATCAAATCATAGACTTAACTATATAAGTATTGCAGATTTTACTTCTGTTGAATGGACATAAATCTACACTGTAAACAGTAATTACTTCTCTAAAAGTTTAAAGCATAATTCTATGACATTCTTTTTCTTATATCAGGGGGAAAATCTTGCTTTCAAAATTTTTACCAATACTAAATATAAAAAAAACATTTTCAGTAAATAACCTTCATTAATGCACAAAAAAAAAAAACCCATAAATTTACAAATAACTTGGAATAAACCTTGTTTATATAAATATTTTTAGTTTGTTTATTAAACAGACATATCAACAAAATTTGGTAAACATAAATATTTTGAACGCCTCTAGATATCGATTTCTTTTCTAAATTTTCTGAAGGGATTATTACAAAAAATTACTTCCCACACTTTCTTAAAAATTACTGGTAAATATAAAATGAGATATTTAAAAAAAATTCATGAACCTTTAAAAACTATTCTTCATGTGAATTCGTGTGCGCATGTGTGTGTATGTGTGTGTGAGAAAGAAAGAGGTTATTATAAAGTTCTCGAATGTATATATATATATATATATATATATATATATTCTGAATATATATACATATACTGAATAATTTGAATAAAATGTGCTCAGAAAATGTTAAACTATTTTCTTCTCTCTCATTTAGTGAATATTCTAATGATAAGCTCTAAAAAATAAATTTAAAAAAAAAAACTTCATTTGCAGAAGAATGCTTTTTGATTTGAATAATTATAATTTTAATAGAAATTGTTTTATATTTATGTTTTATTTCACAGCCCTCTCCAATATTAGCTTTTATTTAAATTTCCATAAACTAACGTAGGAACGTAAAAATCCTATGAAAAACTCTTTATAAAGTGTGATAGTCATACAGAAAATGGCAAATATATCGATTGAGAAAAGAATGTATGTCAATATTTGATTACTTCAGCGGAGAGTGATACGAACCGAAAGCGAAAAGCTATTCTTCAAATAGATTTATCTTATCATTTTCAAATGCATAATATAATATCAATAGTATCGATTCTTCAAAAACAGTCAACTCTTCGAAGAAATTTTTTTAATGCATTACATAAATATCTTTCACCTATATTTGTTTCTAAGCCTGTAAAACCATCTATTATTAAACTTTATTTCAATCTTATATATGTAATAATTTTTCTACTCCACTTAAAAGCAATCTTTTTCTGTAATGAAACATGTGCATTTTATAAATCAGTGCAATGTACTTTGTTTCACTGTTTGTGAATACATTTCCTTTTCTTGCAAAACTGGTTATAAAATTACTTCATACACCATAAAATATAACTTTTTAACACGCTTTTTATAGCTTCACCTATATGTAACGGAATTTTTGAACTAGATTTTTATCCACTTTTAAAGGTCAGATAAATTCGAAATTTGGGCACTTGCCAAGGACCGATGAAAGTACAACTTAATAATTTTGTTCCATTGTCCTGATCAGAATCATCAGGATTAACGATTTCCCATTTCCAGATTTGGCGACTAATTCCAGATTCTATTTCCAGAATTGACGACTAATTACAGATTTGGTGACAAGATTAAGTTACAACCCTAAAGGGAAAATGCTCCTGGTTAATATAAATACAACAAACAAAGTAAATAATAGTCTAAAAAACTACAAAAAAAAACCGCTTTTGTTGCAAATCGAACTAAAAAATGGAAAATAAACTATAGTTTAAAAAAAAACTAAGAAACACGATTTTATAATTAATTGAACTGAAAAGTAAAAAAATAATTCTTAATATAAGAATAAAACGATTAACAAGAAAATTGATGCCATTTTGGTGAAAGCGTGGGGTGCTCGATATCAATTGTTATAATTCTTACTAGTTTTATTTCAAAATCCAGAGTTAGTGTAAAAATATAGTACTAAGCACCCTACGCTTTTACCACAGTGGCATTAATTTTCTCGTTAATCATTTTATTCCCTTATATTAAATATCATTTTTTACTTTTCAGTTCACTATAAAAGTTTTCAGTTTACTATAAAAGCGTGTTTTTTAGTTTTTTTTTTAAACTGTAGTTTATTTTTCACCAAAAATGTCAGAGTTAAATGTTATGAAATTATTATTGTTGCAACAATGTGAAATGTGTTTCTTTAACAGAAGTAAGGAAATCTTTTTTTTATATTTTTGTTAAAGAAATGATAATTACCCAGAATGTTCATTAATTATTATTTGTTCCCGTGGATATTCGTTGAGTGGCCATTTTTTTTATATAAACCATAGCCATTAACTTTAAAGAATGTTTACGGCTGCGGTAGGCTAATGGTTATGGCGTGTCGTGGATTCTCTCTCTCTCTCAAATCCTGGTCTTACTGAAGACCCGCAGAGTAGAAAGGGATAATACACGTTAATTTTGTTGAGCTTAAAGTCCTCTAGTTGGCATGATGTGAGAGTTTGAAAAGGAAGATTGCAAGTTTTGGTGTCATCCTCGTCATCTGACTGAGGCTCAGAATTGTGAGGTCCGTCACCCTTGTATTGCTTTATAGTGCAACGTTAATTATGCTGTCTCTCAAAAAATGTTTATTCCATCTTCAATCACGATGGTAAAAAATCATTATAACAAAAAAGAATAATAATATCTATCAAATAAAATATTGTTCAATTGATTTACGAATGAATTTTTTCCGGTGAATAATTTTGAGTACTTCATTGTTTTCACTCAGCTACATGATTGCAAAAAATGTGTAATAACTAACTTATAGTTAGCGAAATATTTTCATAGGCTAACAATTCACAAATTTTATGTTTCGGATATGGACAGAAAATTTTTCGTACATGTATTCCTTTTCACTCACACCAAAAATGGAATTTATATGGTTTTTCGAGCATGAAAAGTAAACTTAAGGTTTTTCAAAATAAGTTTTGTGTAAATAACACTTACGTGACCATATGGATAATTATTTTTAATCTCGATAAGCTAAATTATTAAATAATGCGTGTACATTATTATAACATCAACAGATTTATTCAAAAAATCCATTCGAGTAAATGAAAGCGTGGAAATAAAAATAAATAACTTTCAAATTCAAATTGTTAAATAATTTTAAAATTAGAAGAGGAAGATCACAAAGAGAAAAAAGTACACATTTATTTATTGCATCACTTTTTTTCTTTTATTCTGCTTCATTTCCCTGCAAAGTTTTCCTAAGTTCTTAACCGCAAACAAAACTCCTCAACTCCACTGACAAACGATAACAATATAACTCAATTTAGTATGTCTTAAGACATCATTGAATAAAGTTCACAGTTGATACTGATCGCATGTCTGATTCACCAGAATTGAGAGCGGGATGTCTTCATCAGATACAAGATGAAGGAAAAAAATCTCCTTCCAACGATAACTGCAAATATTCTCTTCGAGTGAGAGTTCACAATTCAACTTCTTCCAGACACTAATAGCCATTTACATAAATCTCCAGTCGAGTCTAATCTCGCCAGCGGTCACTCATCTCACTGATGACAAGTGAGCAGTTGACGGCTGCAAACAACACAAGCAATTCACGTCCAATTAATACGCTAATCGCAATTAGAGCTTCCACAGAGACACAGCAGATGGTGACAATAAATATATAATATCTAGGTATCATAATCGCAGATCCAACATGTCCGTCTGCAGGTCTTTAACCTCAACCCTGGAGCCAAATGCGGAAAAAAAATGCAGAATTGGAGAAGGAAACGAAAGAAAAAAAGAATCTGCTAAAACGGAGTTATTAGCAACCCCGTGACCTCAAACACAGAGAGCTATTTAAATAAATATAACATACTTTCAACGTCTGTTTCGGGAAACATGCAGCCCAGGGGTAAGTCCGGTAATTATTGGGGCAAATACACAAATTGCGCAAAATTATCTTATGTTCTAATCAATGCTAAGTTCAAGGACCTTCTGACAGGTGGACGAGGTTCACTCTGTGATTTCTGAATTGATGTAAGCCGATTTCGTTCCAAGTATTTTTAAATATTTATCAATTAATAATAACGTATTAAAAACATATTGAATGGCTACCTTCGAGGTATTCAGGTGGAAATCCAGTTTGGAAAATGGAGTAAACAGCATTAAGTACAGAAACCGTGGATTGGTCACCTAAGGCAGAAGTGGGCAGTTGCTTAGGGTCGAAGGCACTGGTGTTGCAAACTCTGAGGCGACTCTGAATCAAAATCTTTCGGGGCCCTTCTTTAGATATGGGAACTATTTTAATGGACTGCAGTTACACATGTTGGGGCCCTGTAGCTTAGTATCATTGATACCACAGATACGGCGGTAACTACGCACCTGGTCGAAGGCCACAATGTGAAAACGGGGAATACGTGTGCTATATATTTTTTCTTTTGTGTATAAAATCAAAAGTAAGACTGTTTGTCGAAATTCTGATCACAATCTGCACGTTTTATGTCAGTTAACTTGCATTCATATTTACTCTTGCTGATCTTCATGCAAGAAAAACTTTGCGTACAAATATTTGTTGACCCAAATATAAACAGCATTTTCCCAGCAAATTTCTTCGTGCCTGGGGATTTTTCAGCAGACCAAAATTTTAAAAAGTCAATTAATATCATAGCATTAAATATTTTCTTCACACTGGGATCTGTGTCAATTAGTTCCAGCTGGAACTCCTCAGGTGTTGTATTAGAATCAACAGTAATGGGATAAAAGAGTAAATTGAATTTATATAAGCTCAATCTTCTTAAAAGTCCTGAGATCTTGTGACCTCATCCTTCAAACTCTGCAAGTAACCACTATGTAGAAACACTTTAACATATTTTGTTTTCCTAATGGTGAAGTTAGGACGAGACGAATCTATGGTCACGAATTGGAAAGAAATCTCGATTTAAAGCGCATTTTTAGCGCGTTTTTCACGTACTGAAACAAAAGCGCTATTAGGACGCAAATTTCGTCTTCGTCTGCGTTCCATATTTTGTCGTACCTTTTTCTCAGCCAATAAGCAACTAATTGACCTCGGGTTTTCGGCATTTTGTCTCATTAGTGCCCTAGATGAGCCGAATCATATTTAAACTTTCCCATAGTTTTCCCGAATTTTCCTCCTAGACAAGGAGTTACGTCACCTTGTCCGAGCTTTTGTAGCTTCTGTAAAAAAAATTTTTTTGCTTTTTTATAGTGCTGATACAGATTTGTGTCATTATTTCTTTTCAGCTCAATAGTAGTACACTTAGAGGAGTGGTACAGTACACACTACTTTCTGTTAGTAAAAAGTTCTTTAGTTGCATTATTGTAAAGTACAACACGTGAAAAACGCGCTAAAATTACTTGCCCATGCCAATGATTGCTTGTTTGTCAATCTTGGCAGGTTACTATTTGCCTACCCCTGATTCTAGAAATTATTAGAAACTGGTAAGTATACAGCATGTTTAATTGAAGGTATAGAATCAATAGTACAGATTTTTAGCGTTATTTATTCATGTATATAATTTTTTTTATGAGTCTGATACAAAAAAAAGTCCCCATGTTTAAATTTTCCTTTACTTTCCTGTTTTTGATAAAATTTTTCAGTAAAAGATATTCCGTAATACAGGCAAGACTACTAAATAAACATGGTTGATTAAAAGTAATTTGTTTGAAAATTACAAATGTGATAGAATTTTATTCACAAACTACAGTTACCATCCCATAATAAATCCTTTGACGAGCACTAAACGAAGAAGCTAAAATTATGTCATTTGGAAAAAAGCACCATATTATACATCATTCTTCAAAGTGTTGCTAGCTTGAGTTATACGTTCTGCAAGAAATATATGCAAATAAAAAACATTATAAAATAAACGTTATCAAATGCAGGAATTATCAAATAGGCCTTATTGGTAACAAGATGTGTGGTTTTCATTTTTTTTTTATTTCAAGTATAATTCCAAGCTATTTTAAGAGTAGAATTGTGAAATATTGCTAAATTCATAGTAAAATTTCACATATTTTCTTTAATTGTCGTAAGATCCTCTAAATTGCAAAACTTAGTTGATTGATACTTATTACATATACATTTTTTAGTTCTTTCCATTCGAAATAATATCCAAGTCTGCAGTATATCATCAATAGCTAATATAAATTTTGAAAGCCTGTATCACTAATTCGGCGTGCTTCTATGTTGCTCACATTTCTCAACTTTTCACCGTCCAGCTCAATTATTAGCGTATATTTCTGTATAAAAGCCGAGAGCTTTTAGAACTTTAAAGTGAACTTTAAGAAACTCGGCTGAAAGCCATATAAGCTAATCAGGAAAAGCGTTGTAACATTTGCCGTGGCCCTTCGGTCGCAGTTGAAGTTTGGGACACCGAATTATCAGCCATTGGTATAAAATGTTACTTGAACGGAGTTCGAAGATTTTATGCAAAGTAGTCGCTAAAAACAATGTAGTTCTTTAAGAGCAGTGGGAATTTATTGCTGAAAATCCAATCCTGAAGCACAGAATTCAGCAGAAATATTCGCAAGATAACTTCAGAAAATTTTCATACCTTCAGCAGCACTCAGACATAATTATCAGTGTCTAAAATACACGTATATAAAAGATTATTCACAAGCACCACTCTTCCTATTCTGCAGCTGAGCTAATCGATGATCAAGGTCAAGGCAAGTTTTCTAATTGCTAGTCAAAACAATTGTCCCTCAGCGCTGGTCGAAGCAAGACTGACTGACTTTCGGTGAACATCTCTCTATTTATAAACCTCACGGATCATTCGAGAAAGAACCACTTGCGTCATAGGTCTTGAAATTAGTGGATTTTTCCACAAATTTCCAAAAGAACCCAGGGGGTCCCAAACTCGCCCAATATGGTCGCCAAATTGGTCACCAAGACGCCAATTTGGCTCTATCGCCAAGATTTCACCAAGTTCCCATTGAATCACCGTCATAACGTAAGAGATGGTGTTGCTTGCCAATTTTACAATTTTAATATAAAATAAATGTAACATAGAGTAATATAAATGCACATCCAAATACAAATTATATATACACATCCAATACAAATTATTTACACTATATTTTATACAAAATTCATAACATAAAAATAACCAAGTTTATTCATATATAAAGCAATGTTATATAAGCCTTGGGAGCTACCAAATTTAATCATTATCCTAAATTTTTAAGATCAGTAATTATGCTTTTAACTGCATGTGATCCGATCTAACTGCACTCGTCAGGTCTCGCGTGGGTCAACTCCCGGACTGATGCTTCTTTTCAAGAACTCCAATGACTTCCGCTAGTTACTTCGCTTATCTAAGTTTAATAGCAGCCTAACAACTAACTCTTACATTCACTTTTCTAGAGTTAAAATAGCCTTCAAATTTATATAAATCATGGTTTCTCCGCGGAAGCAATTTTTTGTAAACATACAAGAGTTAAGAATTATTTTTTTCTAGAAGTAATAAAAGGCGTGGATAGGACCCGTCACACATTTCCTGTTGACCATGACATGTTACTTTAATATTTTAACATTTTGAATGGAACTTTTACTTCAAAAGAAGGAAAAAGGCCCTTAGATCCTTCAAAATCAGCGTCAAAACCCGAGTTTCCGAATAATTCATAAAATTCGCTTTTATTCGTTGTAATGTCTGAATTCATATGATCAGCATGCTTCGACTTTTTACTCCAGAACAGGAAACATAGGTCGACAATCTCATGCCACATACAAATTTCTCTTTTCGCTCATTTTCAAAACAAAAAAAAATATGATTAATGTATGATTTTGACAGATATAGTACAAGTGAACAATTTTAAGGGGGTAAAAATGTTATCTTCAGTTAGTATTACCAGAAAAAAAACTAACGTCGTTGGTGTTTTACTTAACAGCAATTTGATTGGAAAATATTCCACCCATATTATTTATTTGGTAATATTTTTGTCTCCATGGTGACATGTTTAAAAATTACAGGAGCTTTTTCAATTCGGCTTGCATATAAATTTCGAATTCTGGGTAAATTTTTGAAAAAATCTGCGCCCTCTAGGCTTATCCATGAATCAGCTTATATTAAAAAATATACGCTAAATAAAAATCGTAAGTTATTGTCAGGATTTCGACTTTTTTCTCATATTATTAAAGTTAATGTCGTACGTAATTTAGTGGTTTTTTTTTTTTTTAAAATACATTCAATATAGATCACAGAATTATTGTGACTCACTTTGCCCGTCACTTAAATTTAATAGTATACAGTCTATTTATATTTCATAAAAAATAAGAATTTCGCTTTTTCCGGGATTTCAAAGTACACCAAAGTAAAACTTGTGATATGTTAGTTACGAAAGGAATGGCAACATTTACTGGAGAAACTTTTGTTATGTCTATAATGCAAAAATTAGACAAGCACTTACTGTTTATTGAGGGAAATGCTTGAACGTGAAAAATTGCTGAATACCATTTTCAATTTTTAACAAAACATATTAAAAAAAAAATTTAAGTCAATTCCTACTTAGATCAACAAAAAAAAATTATTTTTGTTACTTTTTACTAAATAGTTACAATTAATAGAATCACAACATTAAGTGTCAATTTTTATTAATTATCTTTAAAGTATCATATTGGAAACCAAAACAATCGCATATATAAAGTTTCATTACAAATGAATGCTTTAAAACGTGAGGGGGGGGGGATTTAAGTTTTTTTTTACCCAAGTCGCTCAAAATAAAGCCAACGTGGCTGTATCTGTAATTCTTTAAATAATTATTTTCAGCCAATTAATTTTAATTAATTTATCGTATTGTTACCCAAAATAATTGTGTTTCGTAAATTCCAGCTCAAATGAGTGCTTTAAAATGTGAGAATAAAACATTTTAAAGTTGGACACAAGTCGCCAAAATAGTCGCTAAATCGCCAAAAATGATGCCAACATGGCTGTATTTGTAATTCTTCGAAAAATTATTTTTAATCAATTAATTTTATTAGTTATAATTAATTTACTCTATTGTCATCCAAAATAATCGTGTATATAAACTTTCAGCTCAATTGAGTGCTTTAAAATGCATTTTTACTAACGATTGAAAATTTGAATAAGTTTAAATAAAGAGAGTCTGTGAGCTAATAGTAGGAATTGAAAAAGTATTCAATGCATTCATTTGCATTTAATGCAAGATATTCTGTATTTGAAAAAGCTCCTTTTTTCTCTAATTATTACTTATAATAACTGTGTATTAATATTATATATTCTCTATATGAGAAGAAATAATTAGCAGTGTTTTCCAAAGTAGTGTTTTAACAAAAAAAAAGTACGTTTTCAAATAGATAACTCAATTTACATCTAATTATGAGTAATATGTAAAGTATAAGACTGGAGAGGCAAATGACTATATGCACATTTTCAAGCGACTGCTACGAAATTTCAACATCTCGTATTTTAAAAATTATTAAATGTGTTCTTCGATGAGGGAGACATGGATCTCTTTGTATAATAACAAATCCTGACACACTTCTATTAAAACACATGGAAATAATAAAGACTTCTTTCATTAAACACATTGCTTTCGGTATCAGTTCCTACTTAGGTCAACAAAGAAAAATTATAATTTAGTTACTTGTTATTGAACATTTACAATTAATATAAATATGTATATACATGTAACAGAATCTCACAATATTAAGTGAAAAAATAGGAAGCGATTTTCATTTCTATATATGATGTGTTGGACTATTTTTTTTTGTTTGTTACTATTTACTCATTAATTAAATTTAATTATTCCAATAAAATAGTGAAGTGTCAAAAAAAATCACATTCTCAGAAATTATATTATCCAAGGTGGGATTCGACCTTTGGATTAGTAGTCCAAAGCGCTATCCATTGCGCTGCAGGGACTCAACAGACGCGTTTCCTTTCTATGTATGCTGTTGGAGTACTATTTTTGTTTGTTACTATTTATTCATTTTTTAATTTAATTATTGAATTAATATTTGAAAACTATAACATCAAGTGTCATCCACTAAAAGTTTTAAAAAATTTATTTGAACTTGAATGGATGAATAGAAAGTATTTTATTGACGATTGAAAATTTGAATAAGATATATATATAAATAATGTGTGTGCGTGCGCGTATATATATATATATATATATAGGGAGAGAATGGACTAATAGTAGGAATTGAAAAAATAGGTAATTCTATGGTCCTCGAAAATTTAATAATCATCAGTTTCTCTAAGTCGCTGTGTTTTTCTCTAGAACAAGTTTACATCGGTTGGATCTAATTCTTACTGTCTTCCTGCTTTACTGTAACTCATCGATTGCTAATAGAACACAAAACAAAGATGATTTCCTTTAATTTCTTCTTCGAGCACCATCGCACAAAAGGCCGTGCCTTGTCTTTGATCCTTAGTGACAGAGATTTAATTAAAGACTTTATAGGTAATTCCTCTTTGATTAAAATGCAATGTAGCTCTAGCAAAAGAGGAACTCGTAATATAAATCTAGTCTATCTTACGAAGAAATTACTTTGGATTTGATTTCCTAATAGAATTCGGTAATTTGTTAAGGTTTGATTAGATAATTTACAAAATTATTACTTAGGAATTCAGAATTCTTTCCGTAAATTCTGAATAAAATGTATCTTACACACAAAATTTAAGAATTGGGGGTATTTTTTAGATGTTTTACATTCTTTATAACACTAAACTTTCCGAAATCATCTAAATTTAAATCTATTTTCTTTAAATTAGACATATTTTACTAAAATTAAACTAACTTTTAAAACTAACTAACTCACATAAAATTAAAAAATTTCGAAAGAAAATTTTAGCAGTTTTTATTTATAATATTATAGAAATTCGTTTAATAATTACTTCAAATAAATGTATTCATCTTTCTTTAAAGGACGCTTTAGTTTTAATGTGTAACAAACTATTTTTAAGGATTGTTTGAAGCAACTTGTTTTGCCTCGATAGCCACATTGTGGGGAGGAGAATACCGGAGTGCCACGCTTATTTAAAATGGTTGTAGTTATTACAAAAAAAGTAAATATAAGTTAAATAAAATAGTGGTAGTATTATTGAATTTGCTTATTGTGCTAATTTCATATTATCTATAGCTGCACATGCACATCTAGTTTCAGAATCAGTTTAACAAAACAAATGTACCCTATTATAGTTTTTTACAGTTTTTTTAAATCAGGAGTAAAATTACAGGTAAGCCTCCTACAACGCGGTAGATACGTTCCTCAAAAAAGCCGCGTTATAAGAAATCGCGTTGTAGGAGTTGATATCTACACATCACAAGTGACGTGTAGATATTAACAGAAAAAAGTGAATTGTGAAATGCGTAGTTTACCTGATTGATTTTTTTTCCCGATAATTCGAGCAGTCAAGGGTTGCTAGTGTTGAAAAAAATCTACAGTGATGCTACTTTATGTAATTTTTTTATTTGAAGCGTAATAGAATATGTTCAACAAACGCGTTGTAGGAAAATTTAAACCGCGTTATGGAAAAAAATACACAATATCTGAAATGCGTTAGCGAAATCGCGTCGCAGAAGTACCGCGTTAAAGGAGGCTTACCTGTAATTATTTAAATTCTCTTCTCACAGCCTGCAAGTTTCTGTTATTTCATTATTCTTGCATCTATAATTACTCTTACTGGTCTCCAAGGAAGAAAACTTAGCTAACTCAAATATATGTCGACTAAAACCTAAAGAACATTTCCCCAGCAAACTGTTTCATACATTGAAATTTTTCAGTTGACAAAGATTTGTAAAAGTCTATATCGTAGCATTAAATATTTCCTTCACACTGTTATCTGACTGCAAGTCAATAGTTTCAAGGTCAATGTGCTGTATCAATATATGCAGTGATGGGATAAAGGAGCAAATTGAATTTAGGCTCAATTTTTCTACAATCTTGTAATCATGTGACCTTGTCGTGCAAACTATGGTACACTCTCTGTTACTTTGTTTCTAACAAGGGAATAAAGAAATTCTGTTTTCCTAATAGTGAACAATATAAGACGAATCTTGGATAGCGCGCGACACAGTGGCTTTTCTGACCGTCTTTCGGGTCGTAATCTACTAAAAATATTTATCTGCTAATCTTTCAAAATATTTGTTTGCTAAATTACTTTATTACCATTTAACCAATTAAATTGGTATTTATCTACTAAAAATAAATTTGCAGTTTTCATTAATACTTATTTAATGTTTCATCTATATTACGCTGTTTGCGTAATTTATATCTTCTATTAGCATTCCGTATTTATAGTCCATAAATACACTAAACAAGTTTTGGTGTTAAATTTTTGAATTATCAAACACAAAACATCACTTTTT
>BMAO01001597.1:0-16894 GCA_019973975.1 Trichonephila clavata | reverse complement strand
ATTATATTTATCATAGTTTTCATTTATTTAATGAATATTTAGTATAAACATTTCTAAGTACTTTAATCATATCCTCTATATCAATAGAGTTGAATAAGTCTTCAAAATCAAAGCTATGCAAAGATTTAACACTCCTTATACCTTGCATATACTCAACAATATCTTTACTATTCTTTACAATAATGGAGTTTGAGATATTGTCTAGAGTGTGTTGTATAACTTTTTGCAACACCTTGCCTGGTTGTTTAATATAGGTATTAAAACCATTAGTAATAGTTCTGAATTTAATTGGACACTTATGAAATTTTGGTGTAAGAAAAATATAAGGAAATTTGATATTCTTTGTATATAAATCTAGTTTTTTATAAAAAGCTGAAATACGGTTACTGATTTCTCTATTGCTGCTATTAGATTTAATAAACGCATTATTGTTTTGAAACTGTTTGTTAAGTATAAAGTTATAAAACCATTTGCAAATGATTGCATAGTTGCCCTGAACTTTATCTACATATACAATAATGAAATCTTTTTGAAGATTTGAAATTTGTTGTTTTATATCTTTATAAGAAATATTTTTATCAGTTTTATAGTTAAGATTAAGTAACTCACTCAAAAACTTTGCATTTAAACTCATTGAATGCTTCGAAAGGAAAGTTGTATTTAATTGCTATTTTTGTAATGAAGTTATTAATATCTTTAGAAATTTGTGCTTTAATAGCTTTATTATTATTAGAACGCATAATTCTAAAGCCAGTACCCTTAACCATTAATTCTCTGAGAGTTTTATCTTTAATAATATTTAAATTACCAGAAATGACATGTTTATGATAATCATCAATGAAATCTTCATAATTATGACAATTACATACAATATTATTATGTTGCAAATTAATAGAATTGTAGTTAAAGATGGATCTACCAATTTTCTTATTATATTTAAATGCCTTTTTAATGTTAATGTTTTTTACTGGGAAAAATTGAATATACTTCTCAAACACTTCAGTAAAGTTTACATGATTATAGGATTTATTCATGAAAAGGATGTTACAGTATTCAGTTGTAGAATTTAAAACATTATCATGTATTGATATATTAAACTTACTGATTAAGAAATTACAAAAATCTTTCATAACATGCAAGGCTTGACATTCTATAAAGTTATCGTAACTAAGTATATAATTAAAAAGTTTGATTTCTTTTTTATTCAAACCAAACATGAAATTTTTTATTTGATTAATGTTATAAACAGTTTCAAAATTACTACAGAATTCATTAATTTTAGCTGTAATATCCTTGGAATCTCTACTTTTTCTTTTATTCCTTTTACCTCTTTTTGTTCTCTTGGCTATTTTATTAATATTATTATTATGACAATTATAAAAAAATTCTTTGTTATCTTTTTGCTGTATGCATTGCAAAACATTTTTGCCATTATATAATGTGTTCAGTCCATGAGGATATGTTGTATTATAGAAATGAATAAAATGGTTTTCCCACCATAATCTATCTTTTAAAAAGGGAACAATTCTGAGAATGGATATATCAATATTATCAAACCCATGCAGGTGAAAGTGTCTTATTTCAATATTATTGTTATTATATTTATTAGTGTAATGCTTAGTATGAGATCTGTGAAGATTAATTCGAATATTTAAGTGTGTAGAAGTCTGACCAATATATTTATAATTACATTTTTTACAATTCAACATATAGACACAATTAAAAGACTTACAGAATATAAAGTTGGAGTTGGTATCCAACTGTTCATAATTGATCATGGGGCATGTTTTACATCTTTTATCTTTACATTTATTGTAGCGAAAATGAATATTCGGGGTATAATGACAATCAACAATAGAAGAATTATTATTAGAGTTGGTGATATTAAAATATTTATTAACATACTCATGAGTAGTCAAACAAAATTGCTTGTTCTCTTTAGCAACAATATTTTTTATAGCATAATCAGTATTAAGATAATTATAGTTGTTTACGTAATTAGAATTCCAGAATGTTCTGGATCTATAGGATTTATTATTATATAGGGGAGTCTTACACTCCGCGGGGTATGAATAATAATTTAAATCATACCTAGTGCCTTCTTTGTCCAATTCATTCTTAAACATATTAGAATGATGACTATAACAGTGATTCATATTGTAGAACATGCAAAATATAAACCAGTGTAAACCTCAAAACAGTCAAATAATAAGCGAACTGTCTACTCAATCGAAGTAAACAAAAAAATGGAGAAGAGCTCGTACCTATCACAAAGGATTAAAATATATATATATATATATATTATAATATAACAAAATAAAATAATAAGAGGCAAAATTGTACTTCCATGAAAACTAAACAATAATCAAATTTGATTCTAAGAAACATATCAAGAAATTGTGTAAAAGAATATTGTACTAAAGTTGTACAAAAACAGCCAAAACAGGAAACAGAGGAGTAGAAGAATTAATATTGAAGCTGCCCAAAGAGTCTTTGGAATAAAATGACTTGTACAGCTATTATGACTATTATGAATTGTACAGCTGTCTCTGAATTAGTCAAGCGAAATTAGAGCTAAGCAATGCGTTCTGTATCCACCTTCCCGGTACAGCAGAAATTTTCGACATAATAGAGAAAACAGAGCCGTGTTGAAAAGTTAGGCATCTATCTATTACACGTGGATGGAACACTGTACAGTAAAATAAAATTAAATTAAAGTATGAAAAGGGAGAAATGTGTACATATCAGCTTTCAACACCTCTACTGCTAGACAAACCAATGTCAACTGTGTCGTTTTTCAATAGGGTCATATACAGTGGTGGCAAAAAGTCCTGAACACACTCATTTTTTAGCGTAATTTTTGTGTTTGACTTCAATTTTCGTTATGAAATTATCGCCCTATCTTAAATAGTGTTATTGATTTTAATGTAGTATTTTATGCTGATTTCAAATTTACTACTAGTTTCTTAATGACTAAAATATGTTTTGTAGTAAAGCTGCCTGAACACAATAATGAGAAATATGTGCAGAATAAAACAATTTAGAATAACATAATATGCAAATAAAAATAACACGAAAATTGACAAATACGGTATATTTAATAAGCATTTTGAAAATTACATTGTTGTCACATGTTAGAAAATCAATGTTTTATGGGCCAGCCGTTTGCTTTAATTACGGCTCTACATTTTTTTGGCATGTAATGCACCAATTTCAAAAGAAGATCTTTTGTGACAATATGGTTGAAGGAAAATATTAAAGCTGCTAAAGTACCATGTGGCCTTTCTACTGTTGTGAGAACTTTGAAAAGATTTTCTGAAACAAATTTTATTGCGATCAGGACGACCAAGAAAAACATCTTTAAGTGAAGACAGGTTATTGCACAGAAAGTCACTTTCAAACAGAAAGCTTAATTCCTCGCAAATTTTGAAACAATGGACTTTGACATCAAATGTGAGTGCGTGCCCAAGAACTGTTAGAGGAAGACTGCTGGAAATTGGGTTACGAGGCTGTAAAGCGCGCCCAAAAAAATTACTGACTGAATTTCAAGAGGCGATTGACGTGGGCAAGGGAACATTCATTATGGACTATTAAAGACTGGGAAAAGGTAATATTTAGTGACGAGAGTCAATTTTGTATTTCTGGCAACCAAAGTAGTGCCTATGTAAGACGACGCACTCATGAGGAATTCAGCCCTCAGTGTCTGAAACCTACAGTAAAGTACCCGACAAAAGTTATGGTATGGGGTTGTATGTCTTCTCATGGTGTTGGAAGTCTTCACATCGTTAGCGAAACAGTGAAAGCCATGGATTACATTGAAATACTACAGAATAAATTGCTACCAACTGCGAGAGATCTTTTTTGGGAATCAGTCATGGATATTTCAGGACGATAACGCCCCTTGTCATCGTGCAAAGGTAGTCCAGAAATGGTTGAAAGACCATACTGTGAATAGAATGAACTTGCCAGGACAGTCTCCCGACTTTAATCCGATAGAGAACTTATGGTTTAAATTTGGTTATGAAATTTCAAAGAAAAAACCTTCAAACAAACGTGAATTAATTGAAGCTTTAATAATTTCCTTCAACCATATTGTCACGAAAGATCTTTTGAAATTGGTGCATTCCATGCCAAAAAGATGTAGAACCGTAATTAAAGCAAACGGCTGGCCCATAAAATATTGATTTTCTAACATGTGAGAACAATGTAATTTTCAAAATGCTTATTAAATATACCGTATTTGTCAATTTTCGTGTTATTTTTCTTGCCATATTATGTTATTCTATATTGTTTTATTCAGCACATATTTCACATTATTGTGTTCAGGCAGCTTTACTACAAAAATATTTTAGTCATTAAGAAACTAGTAGCAGATTTGAAATCAGCATAAAAAATGCATTAAAATCAATAACAATATTTAAGATAGTGCGATAATTTCACAACGAAAAATGAAGTCAAACACAAAAATTTCGCTAAAAAATTAGTGTGTTCAGGACTTTTTGCCACCACTGTATTTATTTCAAAAAGTACTAAATAGTCATTTTTTCTACGGGTTTCGAATGGAGAGTAGAGCGTAGGAATGTATGACCCATGCCCATAAAGGGAATTGAGATGTCATTAGAATCCCACTGAGAGATGATCTTTTCTGAATAAGTATTATATGCTTAATTTTGTTTACTTTTAATAAAATATTGTTTAGGTTATTAATTAATTATCCTTCCATTTATATTTTGTTTATTCTGATTTGTTTATGGTATTTATCAAAGCTAATGTTCTTTCATTCCCTTTACGTATATTTTTGTTCAATAATCAGTTTTGTTCATAAATTGATTATTGAACAAACATAATGATGGTGGTGATTCTTGGTGCTTTGATTTATTCGAAAAATAATGGTTTTAGATTTAAATAATAATAAAAAAAAATGCTTAAGTTTATTATAAAGTTAGGTTACCATACATTCCTTCACAAGAAGTCTAAACTGTTGGTGACAGATCTTATATTTTTTATCTTTTTTCTTATTAGATGCATGAAAGAATATAATCCATCTCTGATATTTCGCAGGGTGCCCTCAATTTCATTATTAATATTTGAAACAGATATGATTTCATACCTCACGACGGCAACTGAAGCAACTACTTATCTAGCTTCAATTACTATTTAAGACCCAAAAGTAGCAGTAAAATGCAATTAGAATAGTTTAAGTAGAAATTGGAAGGGACTGAAATATTATTTCGTGTTAAAAGAATTTAGCGTTAAGAGATAGTGTAAAAGAAAAAAGAAAATAAAACCCATATATTCAACAAAATTACGTTTGTTATAGTGCATTTTATTTACATAGATATGTACATACGCATGTATTTAATAAAAATCAAAGCAAAACTTTAATGAAATTTAATACAAAATTTACAAGTTTTTTGGAAAACAAAGCATTTACTAAGTTTTTAGAAGATAATCTGATACTTTTTCATTGTGTTGTTTTCTAGCATCAAATAGTAAGCAAATTGTTTGATATCGTCCATTATGTTATTAATTTCACCATTGGAATATGCGTCTAAGCAACTGCGCATACTTTTGATGATGTTCCTTATTTCGGATGACTTGGGAACAAGAGCATTATTCATTTCATTATCATCGTCTGAATCTGCGACAATGATAATTTTTGAGCTTTGAACAAACTCCAAAATGTTTTTGTCTGCCATAATTGGGCTGTGCATACATTATCATCATCTACTTCAAGAAATTCTTCCGATGATGCAGTAGAATAGTCTAATAATATATATATATATATATATATATATATATAGATAGATAGATAGATAGATATAGAAGTTTTCATAAGCATTTAATAAAGTATCTCATCTAATTTTCAATATCCTACCTCTTCCAGATAAAAAATCTTTTCGCGTTTCGTGATTTTCGTTTCCTTTTAAGAGAAAAAAAAGTGTATGAAAATACATAGTAGTCTGTATTATTTCGTCTTACAAATTTTTACGTTAATCTTATTTCATTGTATAAGTTAAAGTTATTAAATTATTTGAAACTACCCGAGCTACCAGTTTTGAAACTTAAAATTAGTATCCCAGTCATCCTCTGCAGAAATTTAGTTGCATTTTAATTGTTTATATAATGAATTCCTACTGTTCATAAAAGTCTTGTGCTAAATGTTGTTGAAGCACTTTTTTTACTGGACAAATCATTAGTAAAGATATTTTCAGCTGGAAGATTTCTATGATTCCATCAGGATTTTCTATTCCATTTTAGATGAATTCATCTCCCGATTCGTCTCAACTTCCCTATGCACATCAAGAAAACGCAAGTACAATCTTTTCAAACCGTTGCACTGAGTCTGAGAAAACCCTGATTCTCAGAAGGATAATTCTATGTCTGTTGTTCCAGAATCAGCAGAGGAGAAATTTTCTACATATTTGCTTCAAATTCATCGTTCAGTTGACATCGTTTATCAAGAAGCTCTGCGCTGAAACAATGCATGGTGGGGTGCATCTTAAAACGATATTCTCGAAAATTCTTTTGGATTTGAAAGCTGGAGAGTATTCTCACACAACGCTTTCTTCAAACAATTTATTATTCATATAGTTTTGTGAAGACAGTAACATGTTTTAGCTATTATTTATTTTAATTATGCTTTTATTTATTTATTAAGTATTATTTTGTAGCATTATATTGTAATTAATTAACAAATAAATCATTGTAAAACAGTATTTTTTAAAAGTTAAATTTAAGTTTTGGCATTCAATTTATGTTCTGTTCCACCACGATACCGTTGTAGGTAGTAATTTGATTAAGGTGGTTTATTTCATAGCTTTTAAATAGTTTTTAGATTTAACCAGGCATCACTCGCGTGAAAAATCGACCTAAAGTTCTCGCGCAGAGTATGTCACATA
Source organism: Trichonephila clavata (assembly GCA_019973975.1). NCBI lineage: Eukaryota > Metazoa > Arthropoda > Arachnida > Araneae > Nephilidae > Trichonephila > Trichonephila clavata. Next base: position 9,992 of record BMAO01001597.1, on the reverse strand, counting down.
CAAGGGTGTTTATATTGTGTTTTTACTGTAAAATTTGTATACAAAGGTTAAAAAGGAAGAAAAGTAGGAAATACAATATGTTTTTATATTTTTCAAACGTAAATTTAGTTTTTCTCTTCTTTTTATAAGGACATTCAGTGCTTTGTTTATACACTTCTTTAACCTCGTCGTGAGTGAGTGCGATGTTTTCACTGGATCTTACTTTTTTTAATCTGCGTCTTTTTAAAACTAAACATATAGGAGTAAACTACTCTATTCTTTAAATTCAAAAAATTCGAATTTCTTTTTCTATTTTCTTTTATTGTTCCAGCAATAATTTTTCTTCTTCAAAAGTTCATCTGAAAGTGGGTAAGTTGTGTACCAGTTGTCTCCTTTAAAATTACGTTCTTCCCAAATGTTTTTGTGTCTCTACACACATATAAAACATTTATTATCTACAGTATTCTAAATCTGAATTGATTTCAGTGGAGGAATCATATTTGCTATTATACTCTTTATAATTCGATTCGTCCTCATCCCCGCAAAAAGACATTTTTCATCCGAAAATACTACTGTACTATATGTATTAAATACTGCATCTATTAAATTACTTAAATATGACATTTCTTCATCATAACTACAATAATATGCCATGGCATAAGGAAGAATTAAAACGTGATCATGCAATCAGATCTGCAACGGTAATTTACGCGCATGGTATGCCATATCCGAAGAGGCGATATCCGAAAAGATATATTAATAATTCGCCTACAAGCTAAGGCCCCTCAAAAGATATGACCGTTAAGTCAGCTACACGAGAAACTATCCATTTTCCAAAAAAAGTGTAGAAGGAGCGTTGAAAAAAGTTAGACGGTGGTATGACACACCATGCGCGAGAAGGGCCGATTTAAGATTTGGCTGATTGAAGTTCATTTTCTGTTTAAAGCTGCTTGGTATATATTATATGTTCCAGTATTTTGTTAAATGCCAATAGGAGATTTAGTACGGAGGCTTTATTACTTTTAAACGAAGGTATTATTACTTTTCTGATATAATTTGTCTTTCCTTTTTTTAGTCTCATGACGCAATGACATAATAATTTACTGTTTTAATTTAAAATGTATATGTTTATTAAAAATGTTGTTTTGTGTTTCTGAAACCATCTGATCGACATTGAGAGATTGAGACCCTTGAAATTCACCGGGACAAGGAGCTAGCTTTACGTCTGTCATTAGTCGTAGCTTTGTGCATCACACAGGGGACAGTGCGGTTGTTTAGAAAGCATAAGTACTAGTTCCAGTTACTATAAATTTTTTAAAAAATCCATGCCTTTTCCAAGATTACTAGGGTCTGCGGCACAGAACGCAATGTCACTAACACCTACGTATATTGTCTTGTGCGGCAAAATTAGAAGTCACAAATTTTTTTCAAGGGTGACCACTTATTAAAAATATTGTAAGTTTATAGATATGTTACCGTTAAATCATTAAAAATGTAATGCCGAGAACTTGATAATTCAGTTTCATTTTGCAAAATATTACCCCTAGTTAGAGATTACTCATTATGTATGAGTACTTGTGCTATAGTACTAATAATGACTTAAGGTTTTATAAGTGAGGGAATTCGACTCAGTATTAAATATTTTACTGAGTAATTTACCAATCTCTCTCTCTCATTTACAAAAATTATTTTCTTCATTCATGCACATAAGAATATAAATATAAGAATTGATATTATTTTTAAATTTCCTGATTTATAAATGAATATTTTATTGTATTAAGCAATACTTCTTCTTTTCAGTAATTATAAATTTTTTATCTACATGAAACATGTATGTAAAGATACTTTGTTAGATATATAATCCTTTTAATCATATTGTTCTCTCTTTATATAAGAAAGAACATTTGTTAATTTATTATTGCATTGACGTTTTACATATATTACTAAGCCTTTTTAAAACGGGTAATTATAACAAATACGTCTAACATAAATTTGCATGCAGAAATATTTTCTTCAACAGCATTTCAATAAATGATTTTAATGGCTCAAAAAATTTTTATGCATCAGGCACTAAAGCACTTTTCATTATTACTAGAGAAATACTTAAACTGAACAGCATTAAAGTGAAATAAATTGAACCGTTATATGGAAAGAATTATTTAAAGCAGCTATTCACATATATTTCGAACTTCAATTTCATTGTAAAATTCAAATAATATAGCTTCATTATGCAATATTTAGCATGAGCAGATGCCTACTAATATGTACACATGTTTACTTGAATGCTAAAATTAGAAAAGGAGCATTGTTTATTGGCCTTAATTACACCTATTATTATTATTTTAATTTCGAATTTTTGAGTAAAGAGAAAGTTGAAATAAAACGTTTTACATGTCCTTTTAACTGTACAATCAATACGCTACGTCACAGCCTTAAAAATTCAGCTCAATCGCTAAAATTTCAATTAAAATAGTTAAAACCAGAGGCATATTTGTAAAAAATTTTGTAATGTTCAGTTGATTTTAAATAAAATAATACTGTCGTTAAAGGAATCACATATTCATTCTCCAATATTATTCCAAAAAATTATGGTAAACTAAAGATGGAAATATTCCTAATACTTACATTTCATAGAACCTCAGTTATTTATCTCGGAACCTCGAAATTTAAATTTAGATAAAGCACATTATTTTTACCAGATAGGTCCGACACAGAATGTTAACTGTTTTTCATACTCGATTTATTTTACAGAAAATTTTTTATACCATTACAATACGTTTTCGTAAATGCTCAATCACTTGCTATCTAAAATTCATATTTAAAATGTTCTTTCATTGGCATATAAAAATAATTGAATCCATTTGCTTGTAAATATAATTTTGCATGGTAACTCTACTAGGAAATATATCTCAAGATTTAATTTTGTAGATGAAGATGGAAGGACACGCCGGTCCTCTTCATTCGTCATACTCAAGTACTCGTATAATCATCTCCGGACAATCTTCATCGATTCGGATCCTTCTCATTACTTGTACTTGAAAGTTACGGAACATCTATAGCCATTAATCTCTGAGTCTCTTGTGTTTAATTAGTTTCCAATAGGTTTAGACAAACTAATTATAGATCTCTCAGTTATATGCTAAACAGCATTTTTATCGAATAATGCTTGCTACTATTTTAAATTAAACATTTCGTTTTACTTAACTTTTGTATAAGATAAACAATGTATTTATTTTATGTATCTCTGCTCACACTGATTTCTAAAAATATCATTTACAGATAAAACTGAAACAGATGTAATAATAATATAACAAAAAGTTTAAACACACTAAAATTATTAACCTTACTCTAAAAATTATCATTTTTAATTATTTTTTTAATCATTTAATCTCATGATTTAAAAATCCATCGCTGTCACAAGAGAAATAAATTTTTGCTCAAAAACATTTTAATTATTTTTACAACGATTTAGATAATGTTCAAATAATAAGTAAAGATCTTTAATTATGTAATGGCCATAGGATTTTAAACATTAAATATAAAGTACTAACAAACATGTACCTACGAATGTTTCATTTACGAGTTATAAATACAAATATATTTTATAATCTTCACAATACTTGTTTTTTGAGTTTACTTCAAATTTAATTGTCATCAACACTGAATTAAAATTCATAATATTAATTTAGAGTAATTAAGTTAAATTTTATAGGGAAAAACAAGTGATTTAAAAACGGGAGGACTGACTATATTTCGAAATATACTTCTAGTTATTTAATGATACTGATAAGGCAGAATTTTTTTAAGTTGAAAAAAAAAACTTAACGTAATAAATTTCGATTGATTTTTACTGTTTCGGTAAAATTTTATAAAATATAACATCACCCACTTTCTTATATAATATATTGTCTCATTTTAGTATTCAATAATATGAATATATAACCCTTTCATTTAAGGTTTTTATATTACTAAAAATGTCAATATTACAAAAACTTGTGCTCATCTTTCATTTATTTTTACATTAGCACTAATTGAATCATTTCATGAACCGAACACTGCGTGATTATTTACATTATTCACAACTATTTATAAGCAACTAAGTAATATTAGCTTTCAGCATGCATAATAGATATATCTACATTCAGCATTTTAAATTCAATTATACGTACTTTCGAAGGGAAGTATCCTCTAAAATCCTAGTGTACAAACACATTATGCATTACTAATGCATGTGTAAGGTGAAAATATTTATTTGTCGGAAACTTTTAGTCGGATGATTATAATAATTTGTTTTGTGGAAAAAAGGTTTTTTTGAAGCATGATGAACACATTTTTTTGGTTGAGTAAAAGCATTCATACCTTTAGCTTGCGCAAAATGTAGCGAGATGGTTGTCGTGCTTTGTTTACAACCTGCTGTTTCATCAGCAGGCAATTAATTCCATTTAATTAATATTTCGAAACTAAATAATTAAATTATCAGGATAGATAATTAAATTAGAAGAAATATATGAGCTATCGTGCGCATGAAAAAAATAAAAAAAGCTTGATGCTGCAGATTGTGTTTTTTTCTAGAAAGAGTAGCAATTTTGCATGTACGTGTTTATAGGACATAAAATACTTTTGTGATTGAAAAGAACATTAAAGCTTGGAGAGAGAATGACGTTTTGTATAAATATGACTATATGTTATCCAATGAGTTTGAAAAAATGAAACGAAGTAAATGCCCTTTTATATTACGTATAATTATATTTGTTTGATTTTATTTACTGCATTACTAAAAAAAATGTTTCCCTTTATAGAACATATCCCCTATACAATGTAATGTATTTGAACTGAAGCAAAAACAAAAACTAAAATCGTAGACGATATATTTCCGCAATGGCGCAGCACATAAAAGAGAGTTTGGAATTTTCATATATATGAAAACTCCATACGATAATATGTACCTTTAAAAAGTAAAATTGAATTGATTTTTGCCTCCTAATTTCGATACGTGTTAAAAATGTAAAAAAGGCAGTTATAAAATAATAGCTGCCAAATGCAAAGAGAGATTAATTTGCTCTCCAAATGTCATACACTGATACAAGTGCCACAAATAAAAATAATTTTTTTTATCTCGTTATTTTACACAGTTTATATATATAATAACAGCTATTAATATTTTGTAATTTTTATGGTTGGATCTGCTAAAAAAAGGACAAACGAAAAATATTTATAGCAAAACAAAGTTATTTATTGCATCCCGTGTGTTTGTTTGATGAATTACTTCGTTTTCTGTGACTAAATAATTAGTAATAAAATCCCTTAAAACAAAACAAAGAGCAAAAGCCTATTTTATGATCTTTTAAGCAACATGCTAGGGTGATCTTATCATGCAGTTTAGAATTTGTAGGAATGTTTATAATTTTTCCAAATCATATTCAAAATGTTGAAAGCATGCATATAGATGAATAAGCAGAATAAGCTCCATATACAAATGTTTTGTGTGATGTAAGTATCTCTATTTACTATATTAGAATAGGACAGGTATTAACTAGTTTCTATAAGTCATATTGTTACAGATCAGACAGTAATTGTGAAATGCAACTGTAAGATATCAGAAGTCAAAGAGTATGGAAGGCTTGAACAAGTCTGCTTGCTTTATTTGCTTCTAAAAAAGTTGGCATTGCATGCATAAGTAGAGAAAATGTGTTTAAAATTATGATCAGATACAGAAAAGCCTATATGCATGTTTGGGTTAGTTTGTACCCTATGAATGGAGAAGTTATAAAACAGGGATCAATGATGAAAGACGCGAATTATTCACTTACTCAAATCCCCAGCTAACCACATAGTGGCAGATCCACACTTTGATTGATAATGTGCTAATTAAAGAAGATCAGTGTGATATGTATCAGGGTTAATACAGTTATGTGGAATGAGCAATCGACACTTACTGTAATGAATAACACAGAACTTTATTTAATTTACCTTCGGTGATTTTAAAGGTAAATATTTGGTAGAAGTGAAAGCTTTCACATATTTTCAAAGCATAAAATATTCATTTAACTGTCGGAAAGCTTTGAAGCACAGCCTTACAGAGCTTTACAATCACTAAGATGAATCCAGACGTCTTCTTAAGACGATTATATATACCTAAAATCACAATTATCTATCTCACTCTCATAATCAATAATCAACTCAGATTCACTATCTTTTACCATCCCTCTTATTCACAATCTCCTTAGCATCCTTGCTTACTTACTTCTGATATTTTTCATTAGTAAGAGGCTAATTTACATTCAATACGATTTCTTCAAAAGATAAAATTTACAAATAGGTCGTAAAGAAACCCAACAGATCAACCACAATAAAAACATGTAAGAATCCGCTATAATCTTGTCGTAGGTTTCACGTATTATATTTTTCTGGCAATGTTACAAAGCTCAAACATTTTATTTAACTTTTCATGCTAAGAAAACGCAAACAATGGATAAAAGAAATAAAATCTTGATGGCTGATATGTGTAGTGCTGTTTCGCGAATCAATTTTCTTTTTTCTTTCCACTACATGAAGAATTTATTATTGCAGACGATCCTCAGAAAATGTTTTATTCTTAATTTTCAGCTCCAACTGTGAAGTATGAGGAAGGATCTATGAATGTGGAGATGCGGCATCATTATATTCTCATTATTAACAATAGTCATTCTTAGAGATCGTATAAAAGCTTAAACTTATGTGAAGTACTAAGGGATACGTTCATCTTATGAACTATATACTATATTCTTTGGTAGTCGTCATTTTAATGAAACTATCTACCTCAACCATACCGAAAATTGTATCATACATTTTATAATGAACACATGGATATGAAATTTCTTAGTTGACTTAGTGTTCTCGGCTATCAAGTTTTAATATTATTGCATCTATATTAAAATACTTTGAGCAACACGTTAGAAAACAGATTCTTCACCTTTTCTTTTGGCAACATTGAAAGGTAATATAAAAAAAATTCAAAAACGTCTCTCATTTGATAGATCTATTTATCTATTCTGCGTTGAATTAATGATTTTCATCCATTTAATAGGGAACTGTCACTCATACACATTATATTAATGAACACCTATAATGTCAGATTCTAAGTATATCTATTATTTTGTCCACAAAATATTTTTATAAGCAATTGTCTTTTTAAAATGAGAAAAGACAATATTATTCCCAACCTCATTCGAAATAGATATCAAAACTAATATTTTTTTTTTATTTAAAAAATTTGTTTTATCATCTTTTGGTTAGAATTGTTTCAATATTCTTCCTGGGGATGTTGAAAAGACCAATAATTCATAAGAATGTACCATAAATATTAGGAACCCTTAACGTATTTCTTTCACAAATAACTGTAAAAAGTCAAAACTGAATGATTATAAATACTATATGTTAAAAATTATTTTCCAAAAATACTTTACTTCACAAATTATTATTATAATGTAAGGTATGATATTAAAATGCAGAAATAAATTAAACTAAATTTTATATAAGGGTGTAATATTTATAGAAAATGCACATATATGTATTATGTTATGTATGTATTATATGTAAGAGTTAATTATATAAATTATTGCATGAGTGTTTTTGTATGTATTGTTATTGATCCTCAAGACATTTTTAGTTTTTATTTAAAATAGAGTTTTAAAAAACAAAAGATGCATGCAAAAATTATAAGACAAGGTATTCATGAATTTATTTTTCTTATTTAGTTGACTAATTTTTTCAATAATGCAATTTTTTCAGTTATTCAGTAATTAATTTCTCTCAAAATAGTATATTACTCATGGGATAAGTATATTTTCAGAAGTTTGAAACTAAACAAAATAGTGATAAATGATGTTCTTATTAAAAATTTCGGTAAAAATGAGGTCATATTAAAGAAAAAAATATTAAGTGTGCCTTATATTTTTTATCAAAAAATGAAGAAAAACCTCTAATGCATCAATTAAAATGAATTATTTTTTATATGTTTTTCTTCCCCATTTTATAATAAATTTCATTTACGTTCTTTTTTTCCATGTCTAAACTATTGAATAAAGCCTAACAAAAAATTAGCGCTACGGTAATCGAATAAACCATTTGACCTTTTAAAAGCATTTAATTTACTTTTCTAAAATGAAACTGAATACATTAATTGATTCTTGTGAAAATAAATACTTTTAATTTCTCTAGAAAGAACACCAAATTTCAGACATTGGTGAAGTATGAATAAATTGATAAATTCTTTCGAGACTTATAATGCAAATCGAAAGTGACATCAAAATATTTTTCTGTGCATAATTTATTAATCCATTAGTGGGATATTTTTATTCCAGTAAAAATATAACGAGACAATAACATCAAAATTACTCTCTTTTGTATTGTATCTGAAATAATTGTACAAATTAGGTGCTTTTTGAATTGGATTAAAATTGTATTCTACATTATTTTTTTTTCTTTTTTGCAGAACAAATAATTTTTTTAAAAAAATTGCAATATGAATATAAATTTTAAAATACTCTGAGTTTTTATACATTTTTTACTTGCAAAAGTAGCTTGATTGTAATTAATTTTTGGAAAGCTAGCTCCAGTTTTCTTACACTAAATTGAATAAATAATGGTTCATTGTAAAAGAATTTTAAACATTGAGAGACAAAAACATAACAATTGAACTTCAAGTATAGGTTGTTCCTTTTTTTATGTTAAAAGTATATAGCAGGTCAACGTTTACTCCATATCAAGATTGTTAGAGAATCGCCGCGTGTATTTCCTACATTTTAAATCATAAGTAAAAAAGCATGGCTTAACACTTTCTATGTTTAAAAAGGGACTCTCTGTATTCAAGAAAAATAAATTTTGACCTACGATTCTGGAAAAATGGGGGGGGGGGGGAAATAAGATGAACTTTTTAGTATAGCATCCTAAATAAGCCAATTCTATGTAATTTAATCAAAGGATTACATAGAATTGATAGATTTTACATTGAACGATAAGCAAATTCAATTTTATCTACTGTCATAACCTGATTAATTTAACTTAAACTAATTTATAATTATATTCTATCCATAAATGAATGATTACTAATTCTAAAATTTTCTAAAACTATTTAGTGGAGTTTTATACTCTGCATTAAGAGTATAATTTCCAAAATTAGGGAATAGTTAAGAGATGCTTTGTAATATGAAGGGTTGTAAGTTTAACGATGATGAAGTTCGTTAATCGATTGAGAATTAATTAAGATAGTGAATTTTTATGTGTTTGGTAGGGTGTTATTATTACTATTTCTTATTTTGAGAGAATCAAAGCGCACTGTACTTAAAATTTAAAAAAAAATGCTACAACTTAAAATTGTGTACGCATCGTTATAGAACACTCATATGAAAATTTAATTTTTTAAATTTACTACTAGCCCTGAAATAGGCAACATTGTAAAGAGCAAACTATTTAAAAGATAAATTTATTCAATATATAACAACTAATACAGTTACATATATCTGAAATAACAACTATCAATAATAAAATTATATATATATCTGAAAACTGATGATTTGGGGCGGTCCAAATAGACTTGCATAACCAAAGAGTATGGCGTATAGTAAGAGCCAGTTTTACGTGTAGCGGTCGTGGTAAGAAATAAATATTGTCAACACGCTTTGACACTGAAAGAAAGAGACTTTGAATGTGTTCTTGAAATATGCCAGTACCTCATGAACATGTTGCTACATGTATGTTACATGTTTGCTTTGCCGTGTATGTGACTAATTGCTCAAGGGTCTAAAATAATGCAAAATGGTACACATAAATTATTTTGAGTTGTGTTTTATTTCTAGAATTATAATCTTGTTAAAGTTTTGCCACAAGCAATCCTTGAAGTAAAGGGTGGCAAGGGGAATTAATACTTCAGAGAGAAGGTTAAGAATTCAGGGTAAAATGACAAAATGCTGTCATTTAAAATATATTCTTTATATTATGTGAGACCCGACTAGACAAACATTTTACACGTGATT
>BMAO01001595.1:0-23666 GCA_019973975.1 Trichonephila clavata | reverse complement strand
AACGAGCCAACATGGCGGCCATTGATGTTGACGCGTCATTTCGATCGCTTGAGGATTGCTTCGAATCTTTGGAAAATGTACTAAATTGTGTTGGAAACCCAAGCAAAAAGTTGCGTGAAGGTGCAAGAACTGCTTTGGGTAAGTTGAAATTACATTTTTCAAAAGCTTTCAACAAATCTGGAGATGCAAAGAATAACGATGATATCCCAGCGTCGTTTACAAAACCATCATATGCTCGTATCGTGGCGCCATCTATCATTCCCAATGAGAGTAATTTAATGAATAATGTTATTGTATGTTCTAACAAAAATGATTTTACATCTGAGGAAGTGCGAAAAATCATCAGAACTCAGTTAAACCCTAGACAAATTCAAGTAGGGATAAAAAAGATGAGAACCATCGATAATAATCGAGTGCTTGTTCAATGTGTCTCAAAAGAGGATAAGGAAAGGTTTTCGAATGCAATAAAAGAAAAAACAAATTCGCTTCAAGTGTCTCTCCGCGGAAGAGAAACCCAAATTTGCTTTGAAAAATCTTCCGAATGAAATTAGTGATCATGAGGTTCTCCAGCTTTTGAAGGAACAGAATCCGGAATTGGGAGAGAAAGAACAAATATGGGAGGAAACAAAAATTCGTTTCACTCTTAAAAAATTCGAAAATTCCCGGCATTTGGTTCTAGAGGTCAGTCCGATTTGTCGAAAACTGTGCCTTAATATGAACTTCCTGAGAGCAAACTGGAACGTTTGCAAAATCGAGGATTTCCTGGCCATTAACCGTTGCTTTAAATGCCTTGGATACCATCATAAGGCTGCTAACTGTGAAAATGGCTTGTGCTGTTTCAAATGTGCTGGAGAACACAAGAGTAGTGAGTGCGATCTCTCTACTCAGGTTTGCGTTAATTGTATTAGATTCAATAAGAAAACAAGAGACCCAAACAAAAAAGTTGATGTGAATCACAAACCCTATTCTAGCTGCTGTAAATGTCATCAATTTATGGAGAAACTTGTTGCATCTCAAACAAGTTATGAATAATGTTTTACCTCAACCGCATTTACGCATTTTACAAACTTAATTTGCATAAATCAAAAAGTTCTACACAGCAGCTTATTTTGAATATGGAAGTTCGCCAATATTGATGTTGCGTTGGTACAAGAGCCTCATTCGTACAAGGGAACTCTTCCTGGATTTTCCTTCGTCTTACAGAGTTTTCTTCAGTCCTTCTTTCGAGACAATTAAAGCAGCCATTATTGTCAGAAATAGAAATATTTCAACCTTTCTAGATCTAAATCACCTTGATTACAATATGGTGACAGTGCGCTTAAACATTAATAAAGTATCCTTTTTGTTTGTTTCCTACTATTTCGAACCCTCCAAGAATATCGATTTTTGATTTGGAAAAATTAACCAACTTTTTTCCAAGATGCCTATAAACAGATTGGTCTGGTCAATGGACGCTAATAGCAAATCTGAAACATGGTTCAGTCCCCTTTCTGACTCTAGAGGTTCCAAGCTCACCGATTTTATTAGTGCCCATAACCTCTTTGTCATTAATGAAGATTACGGTCCTACATTTTGTGCTCTCAAGGTTCTAGCTACATTGATGTAACTGCAGTTGGAACTGATTTGCTGGAAGATGTTTCTTGTTGGCATTTGCCTACTTATGATTCTCTCTCCGACCACAGAGCAATTGAGTTTGATATTGTTCTTAATTCCAATTCTCAAACAAAAAATGGTGACTTTTGTATCTTCAACCTGATAAAAGCGAACTGGAAACTCTTCTATGACACATCTAATTGCTTGCTGTCAAACATTAGTAATCGCATCGATTCCTGCCAAAATCCAGAATCCTTACATGATCTCGTAGATAATCTCCTTTCTATATTCTAAATTCTTGTAAAATGTCAATTCCAATTAAAAAGCAAGGGATGCACAGAATTCCTTGGTGGACAACGGAAATTGGGTGCATGAGAAAGCACGTTAATGCTGCAAGACGAAGATTCCAGAGATGTAAAAATATCGCTTTAAGAGAAATTTATAAAAGTAAATACAAAGAATTAAGAACTAATTATAATTTAAAACTTTTAGATGCCAAATTAAGCTCATGGAAGGGATTTTTGGATGAAATTAATGTAAATAATGTGTGGAAAAAGATTTATACCTATGGCGTCAAACAGCAGTTTCAGAAGAGAGTTGAACTCAGTGGAATTGCTCTTCCATGTGGAACTGTGACTAATTCTTTTGAAGAGACAATTAATGAGATTATCTTCCATTCTTTTCCTGATGATTGTGAGAATGATGATGATGATTGTCACAAGGAAATACGAAATGACGCTCTTATCAATAGCAACATAACGAATGACCCACCTTTTACCATCCATGAAATTGATGCTGTTATTAATAAATTGAAGTTAAGAAAGTCACCTGGCCCTGACTCCATTCCTAATGAAGTTGTCAAGAAATTGCATGTAATGCACCCTGGACTTTTCCTAAAAGTTTTTAATTCATGTCTTCGTCTCAAGACCTTTCCTCTCTGTTGGAAAAAAGCTAGGATTATCCTGATTCCCAAAGTGAACGACGTCCGTATCCCTAATTTAGACAACCCTAGGTGTATCAGTTTACTGTCAACTTTGGGTAAATGTTTTGAAAGAATCATTATCAACAGAGTGGCCTGGCGTTTACACAAAGATAATTTTTTCAATAAAAACCAATTTGGTTTTATGCCACAAAAATGTACCGAGGATGCCTTGATGAAACTTAATGAAATTGTTTTAAAAGGAAAAAAGAGAAATTTCATACAATCCTAGTTTTCTTGGATATTAAAGGAGCTTTTGATAATGCTTGGAGGCCTGGTATTCTGAGCCTTTTAAAAGATCTAACATTCCTAACAACTTATTTGCCGTAATTTCCAGCTTCTTGGAGGATAGATCTGTGACTTTATCTTTATTCTCAAAAGAGAGATTTTTAAACAAGGGATGTCCTCAGGGATCAGTTTCTGGACCTTTTCTCTGGAACATCATTATAAATGATTTTTTTGGAAAAAATCTTGGCTTTCTCTTGTGAAACGATTGCTTTTGCCGACGACTTACTTCTTTGTTTTCAGGGAAAGTCTTTCATGATATAAGCAGACAAGCGCAGCTTACCCTTGATTTTGTATCAACCTGGGCAAAGATTATAAATTAGAGTTTAATGCTGTCAAATCAAAAGTTATGATCTTGGAGAAAAGAGAAAGCAACACCCTCACTAGCAACCTCACCCTTAATGGGATTCCCCTCGATTGTGTGAAGGAACTAAAATATCTTGGTATTGTCCTTGATAGTAAATTCTGTTGGAAGCAACATATTCTGCATCTTTCAAATAAGTGTGAAAAAATTCTGCTAGGTCTTAAGAGAGTTGCCAGAAATAGCTTTGGGATCAAGTCCAATGTCTCATCCCTCATTTATAAACAAGGCATTGTTCCATTTATCTGTTATGGTTCACGAATCTGGGGTCTGCCTTGAAGAAGAAAATAAATTGTCGTCTCCTGCGAAAAATTCAACGAAGAATACTTCTTCGGGTTATTTCTGGGTATCGAACGATATCCTATGATGCTGTGTTTGCTATCTCGGGCTTTCCACCTATTGATATCTTTATAATCAGAAATAATGATTCAAGAATGCAATAAAGAACTGTACCAATAAGAGTCTAGATGGTACCCTGCGATTTTCTGATCTCCCTCATCCTTCTGAACGATTTCCCCTCAATTTTGTTAATTATCGTAAAAATATCGAAGACAACTTTCCTGTTGTCTGCTTTACAGATGGTAGCAAAATTAACAATAAGGTTGGCCTTGCATTTGTTATTTTCCAAGATTTTATTGAAATTGAAACTCGCCAATTTAGAATAAGAGATGAATGTAGTGTGTTTCAGGCTGAATTACTTTGCATAGCTTCAAGCAGTCTCATGGATCTGTAAAAACGAAAACCTTTCATCGGATTTTTTAATTTGCTGTGATTCTCTTTCATCTTTATATGCTTTAAAATACATTGATTCTCAAAATCAACTGATTGTTAAAACGCAAATTGATCTCAATTTTCTTCGAAGCCCCCAGAGGTGTAAAAGTTTCCTTTTCTTTTGTTCGAGGTCATACGGGAATCTATGGCAATGAACGTGCTGACTGGCTTGCAAAAGAAGCTACAAATTAAGTTTTTTTATTCCTATGAGCATTCCAAAATCATATTATAAAAATATTTTTAGGGAAAAAATTATTTCTGAGTGGAATAAATTATATCAAATAATGCGCTCTTCACCAAGGAATTTATTCCTTCTATTCAGAGACGTTTAAAGGCTAAACACTTTCAACCTAATTTTATACTTACCCAGTTTTCTAACTGGGCATGGAAACTTTAAAGCCTATTTGAAACGCTTTAATTTGTCACCTACTGACCAGTGTTCTTGCTCCAGTGACTCAGTCCAGGATGTCAAGCATCTAATATTTGCTTGTGCTAAATTCTCTTCCGAAAGACGTACTCTCATGAATTGCCTACAAAAGAACAATATAGCGTGGCCTCCTCCTTTCTCTGCCTTTGTTCAGAGCAAGTCTTCTTTTACATCGTTTTGTGCATATATTAATAGCATTTTTTCTCGTATTGTTTAGATTGTCAATTTAATTATTTTATTTAAAAAAAAAAATTGTGTTTTTTTTACTATTTTATTATTTTGTGTGTGTTTGCTAACAATTACTGTGTACGTATGTATATCTGGTTTTTTAAAGTGCGTATATATATATGTATATATATATATGTCTGTGTGTATATTCTTAAGTATTTGTGTGTATGCATGCTTTTACTCATTTGTATTTTGAAAGTCTTATTCTGATCACACATGTGCTTCCAAACCTTCACCATTGTATAATTTTATTTACTGAATGTCTCCGTTTTTGCATGTGAGCAATGTTGTATTTTGTACTGTGTTTATTGTATTTGCATCCCGTCTTGTTTCTTTTTACCTTTCGATTTCCCATTTGTGCTTGTATCCCTGTACTTAAAACTTCCTACCACTATTGATCGAGTATTGACTTACGTTTGTATATATAAGCCTTGTGTTATACTTGTTGGCACACAAAGAATCTACCTAGAGTCTCAAAAAAAAATACTATAATATGTACTTTCTAATGATAATGATTAAGACATTGTCAGTTATTTAAAGACATCAAATCGGGCGAAATCGCGGGAAAAGGTAGTTAATAATAAAATACTACGCAGTCTGTTTTCTTATAAATAAGACTCGATGATTCTTTAGGGCATTTTAAAGCGAATGTTATATAACGATTGATTGTTAAATGAAGATTTGAAATCCATTTTCTTCTTTTAGATTATAAGAAAAAAAATTATAGTTATAAAAAAGAATAAACGTAGTTTTTTATAATATTCTTAGTATCATAAGCATTTTTTTCTGCTTAAAATTTAAAAAAAAATTTATTAACTAAAGAAATAATTTGTTTGTAAATTATTAATCAGATATACAAATGAAAGAAAACATCTTATACTTAGGAAAAAAGAACAAAAATAAATTTATTTTTATAAAATTCTATGCAACGTTGTGTTTTGTGGAGATTTAAGTGTATGTCTAACAAAGAAAAGAAATTGAAAAAAATTCGATAAAACGAATTTTAACCACATAAAAATATCAAAATCCCACACATAAATATCATACCACAAACCCAGGTCGAGAGGAAAAGGGAAAATGTTGTGGAGGTAAAGTTATTCACTCGAAAAAGCTCGTTGAAATACAAGGCTAAGTGTGGCGAAAACAGACCCATCCTACAAAACAACCATGAGAAAAAAGTTTAGAAAAACATTAATGTAATAATCCCTATACACAGGAAGTGCACACTCCGATAAAGGTTGGGGAAATTTCCAAAGTCAAAAGGTTATACACTCAAAAAGGCCCGTGAAACGCAAGACCATGCAGCTAGTTAGAACTTAAAATTAATATTCCACTCATTTTTCTTCAAATTACATCTATCATTTTCAAAAAACCAATAGAAATATCCCCAATCGATGCAATTTTAAGGCGGATAAACATTTGGATTTTTTTTTTTACCAGAGTGGTTAATTGGAATCGCACCTTTCTCGTACAGGGGATTTTACACATGTAACAAACATTTCTATAATATATATGTGATTTCTTTTAGGACATTAAATTTTTTAAAATAAAATCAATATTCATGGAAACACAAAAAAAGAGCTTTAGTTATTTGTACAGACATTTTATATTATCTAAACTATTTGGGAAAGTATGAAATAGTTACAGAACATATATTAGAACTGTTGACTGTGAGGGTAATAAGAGTAGTAATTCAAGATTTTTGACTGAATTAAAGTATTCCTTAACATTTAGATATAAGTTTTCAAGCATAATTTGGGTATTTCCAGCTAATTAAATTGAATAAATTAAAAATAAACTTACGTATAGTTTGATGGCAGATTTATTTATATATATCAGAAAATCAGTCAAAGATTCTCAGTGCTGGCGGTTTTTGAAATTAAGATTAATATTATGCAATTGGAACAATAAAGCTTCAACAATGCGATTTTCAACATTTTTTCCCCTGCATTGTTGAAGTAAGGTATAAAATGAAATATGTACGCGTTTACAATGATCGTATTGTTAGTTTTGTTAAGATTTATAACAAAGTGTTTCTTTTGAATATTTGTGCCCTAATTGCTTACATAAATGACAGGGGGTGTATATAACTTTCCGGTAAACCGAATAATAAAAAAACACTTTATAAATTGTTTGGTATTATATAAATAAAATATATTGTATGAGAGAGAACTTTCATTTTCAACTGTACAAAATGTTTTAAAATTTGCACAAATCTTTTTTTGATTCTTTATGTTTAAAAAGTAAATGTATTTTTTCTATCATTCGATTTCAAACCTTATTGAAATCGGATTCCTTAGTCTAAATCCTACTTGATCATACTATCATTTATAAAAAATAATGCTGAAAAATCCAGACGTTATTTATTTATCGTCATGTTGGTCTTAATAAAACACATTGTCAGTCATAAATGTCACCATATTTCCAGAAACATTACGTAAATTAACGAAGGAAACAAGATTTGAAAAAAAACTTAAGTTCATTTTTTTAAAAATTTTGGGTAATACAGAAAATTTTTGGAAATGAAAAAAGAAAACTCTAAGCACAGAATAAATAAAACACAATTAATCGAAATATGCATGCCACAAAAAAACTGCATTTAGCATAAAATAAGCAAGAGATTACACCTAATATGAATGATGCACAGATAATAAAATACTCTGTTAGGCCATCTTTTGAAGCAATAACTGCCTTCAATCTCCTGGGCATCGATCCAAAACAAGATTTTTGTGGTAACAGAAATTATTTTGAACGTCGCTTTGGACAAAGCATTTTTTTGGAAATATTTGGCTTGTTTTAAGGTCCTTTGTTCTCAGTGGCTTACTGAAGGAGGCACAGCTACAGGCTCAAATCAGAATTATATGGCAAGGTACCTTGAACAAGTCATTCTTTTACAACGGGTGTCGGATGCTTGAAGTGGAATGTCAAAAAAAATGTTAGTCAACAAGATGTAGTTGAATGTCAAACACAAATATATTTGTCTATTTTCTGTAGGGTTTTCTATCTCGTGCTATATTTTTGATCCCGGGATTTCATGATTACACTATCCAGATCCTCGGGTTGGTCCCGGAATTAGGACTGAAAAATGTATGAAAAATACTCGTAATGTAGCATGGTTAAAATTACCTAACAAAACTGAAAACATAATTAAAAGATTGTTTTAATAATATTATTTAATGAAACAAATCAAAACTAAAATTAATTCATTTTATAAAACAAAACCAAAAATAGTACGTAATGAATTCATTAAGAATAATGCAATTTGAATTCATTAAAAACATTACAGTTTGATTCCATTACAAATTGACCCATTTGAAATAAAAATAGATATGTTTGAGTTTTTCCAAAATTTTATTGTAATTTTAAAACAGAATAAAAAGAACTTATTTTATTTTCATAGAAACACTGTACTTTTCATTATGTTTTATATATTTAGAATTTGTAACTTCTTGGGGTAAGACATTCTAAAAGGGAGCAGAATTATATATCAAAATTTAAATTTTGAAATATGAACTGAATTTTTTTCCGACTAACTTACATATAGCGGTAAACAGCAAGTACCGTTAGTAGAGAATGGATTTACATAAATTTATATCTAAAATCTTTTTCAACATATAAAACACCCATATAAAAAATATTTTTCTTTTTTTAAAAAATCTCGTTAACATATAACACTAGAAATTAATTCTAACGTTGAAATTAAGTCTAAAAAATACTCAAAAAACAAACTTCAGTACTAAAAATAATAATAATTAATACTTTGCACATTTCATAGTCCAATAAATTTCTGTCTTTTAGCTTCCTTAAAAAATGTCTTTTTGAAATAGTTTTAACAACATTTAAATATTCATGCAATCTAAATTGAAAATATATTTATAATGATAACAAAATAATACTACAAAATTTATTTCTCTGTAATTTAAAAAAGGAAATATTAGATAACTCATAAATAAATCAGTTAATTTACAAACTTTAAAAGTTTTAGAAAGGATTTTGAATAAATGCTTTTTTGATGATCCAAACAGCAATAACAGATTATGTGAATATACTTAAAATAACAAAGTAATATTTCGCTCAAGTTATCTCTTGATAGTTATTTTCTAAATTTATATCTTGAATTGATTATCCAGAAAAAGGATTCATGATTAATGTGATTCTAAAAAGAAAAATCAAAATTTTATATAAGCATCAGACAAATGAGCTGAAATTATTTTTATTACTGTGGAACAGAAATGAATTTTGCGCAATGTCTCGTTTAGGAAGTGGGAGCTTACTATATAAATTATATTAAGGAAAAAATTCAAAACATAATTTAAACTAAAATTAAGTCCCAAGATTAGTTATTTTAATCCTGCAAATTCGGGATTTGAAGTAACACCGGACCTATATATATATATATATATATATATATAGGGCTGTAAACACTAACTTAAATTGAATTTGCCTAAATGAGAGGTAAATACATGAGGTCCATATTCAAAGAAACCAGTACCAACATTAATTGTGCCTTATTCAAAGTTTATCTTAAAAGAGGTATTACAGAGTGACTGTATATTAATTTATATCTTAAGAAAATACATCATAATTCAAAATTCAAAACTTAATTACATGATACTATTCCATGCGAGTTGAATGTAAGAGATAGATTTTTACCAATTTCTTCGAAAACGAGTCTGTTAATGGTAGAGAACACAAGTAATTATTTGAACTATAAATAATTTCACTCAAGAATAAAAAAAAATATCACCTGTAGCTAGATATCTTCCTAAAAATTTTAATTGACTCTGTCCTCTTGAAGTTAGCTGATACCTGACACCCTGTAGGTCCGATCTCATTGTACTCGCGATGGGGAGAAATTTACAGAAGAAAACAAGATAAAGCATATCAAACATATCAAATTCCATGGTTTAACATACACACCTGCCTCGAATTATTCTTCAAATTATAAGAAAAATGGCATTAAACGTATACGGCAGAAAATAAGTAAACACGATTCATGAAATACAATTTCAGATTCACAGTACATAGTTTGTGTGATAAAAATTTCAAAACATAATTCACAGACAAAAATTAAATCCCGGGTTTAATTATTTTAAACCCGGAATTTCGGGATCCTTTGGTTTTAAACCCTAATTTCTCCTTCAAATAAAAATTAAGTAAAATTGTTTTTGAGAAAATATTATACTGTATTTAATCGTGAAATAAGACAGTAAAAAAGCCTCAATCTAATTATTGCTTGGAGTGTCGCACAAAGACCTGTTTTAATACATTATAAAAAACACGCAGACGAAACACTGAAGGGGTAGTCTATGGTAAAAATATATCTCTTTATATATATAAATATCTGCCAACTTCTGATAACGGCTACGTTTTTAAATATTTATTGATGAACCGAGTAGAAATAATAATAATAACTTTTTTTCAAATATTGTCTAGGAAAGCAAATTCTGCCAATTATAAAAGTTTAGCAAGACCTTCAATGATGAACATTTATCCATTATGAATATTAAATGAGAATCACTTGTTTTTTCGAATTACCTAATAATATACAGTAAAATACGTTTAACGTGAAGATGCTAAGGACGTAATATCGGTTAACACGAAATAATATAACTGTCCCGATAAGCTAATTCGTATTTTATTGCATTTCTTACTCTTAGTTCATTATAAAAATCGCGTAACATGGAAAAGTCTAACTTCTGGTAATGAAAGAAATACGGAAAGCACAAACAGGATTCGACTGTTCTACTGTATCATCGGAAAAATTCATTGCAGTAGATTAGGATAATGTGCGCACAGCCCAATTGTGGCAGACAAAGACATAATTTGGAGTTTGTTCAAAGCTCTAAAAGTATATATATATATATATATTATAATAAATTAAATTTTGTATTATTTGGAATATTGTTTAATGCGAAATTCTTTTTACACGCAAAATATTTCAGTTATTTTTATTTCGTTTTAAACGATTTTCAATGCATCTAAATTTAAAATAATGTATTTTGAAAAGTGATATTCAACATGCGTACTTTCTAAACCGAATATGTAGCAACTAACCTATGAGAATTAAGAATTCCCCAAAACAATTTGCAAGCATTTAACAATGATTCCTGTATACTGTTTATGCATATGCTTTACATATCCACTCTATAATCATTATCGATTATGTATTTCAAAGCGATTTTAAGGATTCAAGGACACTGAAAATCGATATTTTGCTTTAAAAAAATTCAGATAAAATATAGCATTATGTAACGATACACTACATAGCAATTAAACGGCTAAAAACGATGGATCTCGGACATTTAAACAATGGTGAAGTAACGGGAATGACACCTGAGCTACCACAACAGTTTTCGTACTTTCACACTTTTTTAACCTATACAATTGTATGTATATATGTGTGTATGTATATATATATATCTTTTTATAAACAAATTCAATTTTTAACTTATTATTATTAATATGTTTTCTATTTTTGTACTAGATCCACTATTCTAATGTACCCTAGTCGAGTGACAAAAATGATATGGGTGCCAAAGATTCAAATAAATAGATTAAATTTTAAAAATAAGAAAGTAAAGGATGATACGGTATCTATTAAGATGCCCCATTGAAGACAGCTTTCTTAAAGTGGCTCTTAACTACTTTTATGGCTGGCCGACGTTATCGTTTCTGCTTACATTACTAAGCCAGCGTTTCTTAAACTGTGGGGCACAACATCAAAAGGGGGTCGTGATAACTACGAGGGAGTAGCGAGCACAAAAGATTATTTAAAAATGTTAATTTACTGAAAGTAAACAAACAAAAATACGTTCGGCTGTAATAAAAAATAAAATGCACATTACATTGATATAATAAATATACTTATAAATTAGTATTGCACAATGTATTTAATAATTAGTTTAACATTACTAAGTTATGAATAAATTTAGTAATTACCAGTGACCCCATTGACCATCCATATGTAAAATTATATAGAAAAATTAACGCTTATCTTGATTATTTGTACGTTTTATAACTAATCCTTTAACTAATAACTAAAAGTTACGCGATTATGTTTCCAATGACTCGGTTCTCCACGTAGGCACACGTATGTGATGGGGGGAGAAGATGAATAAATAAGAAAATTCTCTGAAATAAGTAAATATTTCATAAAGGCTGTCAAGGTCCTTTTACTGCATTCCAAAGCTTTCGGAAAAATTTTATGAATGACAGTATATAGATAAGATCGTACTGAGTAAGGAGTATATATACGTCCTACCAATGAATGTTTTGACCGAGTGAGACCTTTTTGTGTATACACAGGAGGCACTTTCGTGTTTAAAGTCATATAGTAGCCTCAGTGTCAAAGCATATTATTATTGAATTCAATAAATTGTAATTGTATGAAAGGGGGAGGGGAGAAAATATTAGTAGAATATGGGTCACAAATATTGAAAATTTGAAGAAGTATACTAAGTGCAATTCTGTAAAATATATTAGATAGTAGTTCTGAATCCCCATTAGATCACGCTCGAAACAATGAGTAAGAAAACCAAGAATGTCAGATTCAATAATCTAAAATAAATTAGAAAAGTAGAAAAACTTAATCTTGCTTTTTGCAAAAATTTATAAATTAAAAAAAAAAACTTGCATAAAATGTCAAACTAATATTAATCCAGGAGTGGTTGCTTGGGGCAGAAAGTCACCCCAGGCTCATAAATCTTTAATTCCTTGAAAATGTTTAATTGATACCATTGACTTTGTCGATATCCTCTTATAAAACAGTCATCAGGGGAATAAAATAGTATTTGTCACATATGACCCTCTTTTTTAGAAGTGGTACAACCGCTTTTTTACAATTTTAAGGTATTTAGGGTGACTGAGTTCCCCATGTGACCACATTTGTTCCAAAATATTTTCTGTGAACACAGATTAAATATTTCCCTTAGTGGTTTTTATTGCTGTGTTGCACGACTCATTATGGTTTATAAATGAAAGTGAACAGAATATAAAATGTAAATGAACAGAATATAAAGAAAGAAATGGTTATGTGTGCGGTCTCTAGGGTTGAAGTTGTAACTGATCATGCGAGATAAGTACGTGATGAGATAATTCATATTAACCATGACAGTGAAAGTAAATTTGAGAAAATAAGTGAACATGAAACTTTTCAGATAAAAGAAATGCTTTCATATGCTACCTAAAAAAAATTCATGCTGAAATATATGAAGCCAAAAAGGTACCACAGGTTATACTGAGCCCTTTCAAAGAGACACAAGCAAAAAGGTCATCATCCTATTTGTTGATCATCTACAGACAATATAATTACAATAAATTGAGCAAATTAGGAGACATTTACCTGGAAGTATCATTCATGTAAGAACACTGAAACGTAAATGTGATTAGTGTCCTGTATTCAAGTTACGCACGTTTCAATCATTGTAATTCAGTTTAATTGAATTTTTTTATCATTGAATAATTGAAAAGTTCTTAAAAGTAGGTAAATATGCTTTCTCTTAATTAATTTATTCTCTGGAATTACGAGTTTTATTGTGTAGAATAAAAAAAATTATTAAAAAAAATTGTGTTTGACACAGTCCACCTGTGTGTCCACTGACGTTAGTATCAATAGTGCATGCTTTCTCCCGGGGTTGAATAAGACTAAAACTGTACCAATGTTTTAAAAATATGTTGTGTAATTTTCTTCACAATAATAACAGTACCCTAATGGTATGCATTCTTTCTCTACGATGTAGCTTCGCTGCGGTAGCTTTGTGATCACTGTCGTGAAATTTCAGCCCGATAGGTCGAGTCATAGTTTCGAATCTCAGTGCCAATATAGAACCATTGTGTAGAGGTGCAGATAAACACTAGTTCTTTGAAACTCAAAGTCCTTCATTAGTGTGAAGTGGTAGTTTGGGGAGAAATTTGGAAGCTCAAGTGCTCTATTTAATATTTATCTTCTTACTTAGTTATCAATTGTTAACTTTCAATATAACATAAAATCTATAATTACCCCAAATTATGAAAGTTATTAAATGAAAAATAATTATAAAGCAAACAAAATACAGTAAGAATAAGATTAAAATATTCGATTACCCTAAAGTTTTGAATTTTGCCAAAAATTAATATATTTTTTTTTAAGATTTTGTTTTATGGAAAATTTTGTTAACTTTATTAAAGTATTAAGCTTATTATTTTCATTTCACTATAACAAACACTAAAAGTGGTTTAGTATAAGCAAATGTCATTGCTTGAAGTAAGAAGTTTTACTTTTTAAAACGCGTTTTACTCGAAATGGTTTTTTGATATTGCACAAACGGAGACCCCGATTGCAAAAAAAACTTTTTAAAAAATGAACTAAAAATATTTGTGTATGTTCTGTGTCATAATAGATGTGTATTAAACTTCAGATTTATCATTCGCTGTTTTGTTATAAAATTTAAATCCTCTTATGTTAATATAATCACTATTGTTTTAATCAATTTCATATAATAATCAAGATAATATGCTCTCGTTATTGTAAAAATTAAAATATCTTTTATCCCGAAAGTCATTTTAAAATTGAATAACATAGCAACATATCAGAAGTGAAAAATTGAAAATTTGTTCATAAACATTTTTAACAAAAGGGGTTTCGTTTATAATATTTTTTTGTCAATTTTTACCCATTTTTTCCCATTTTAGAAATATTAATTTCTTTTTTTTCTCTTCTTAATGTTAGCATTTTTTTTTCAAAATGACGAATAAAATTAATTTTGAATTAACCACGAATTGAACCTTATATAAATTGAAACCTTACAAATCTAAAAACCAGAAATAAATCCCATATCTCAATTTAAAAAATATATATTTGTCGAATACCCTGAAAAAAAATTGAAACTAAAACCAAAAGAGATTGTAGAATTACATGTAACATTGATGATCTACTGTCTTATTTCATAATGGCGTCTTTTCTCTTTAATTGAAAATTCGTATTTACCTTATTATCAGTAATATAAACTTTCAGATGAAGATCCTAATTGAGGTTACAGAATAATTATGCCTTTCTGATTACCATAAATGACTGAATTTTCTTTGGTGTAGCAATTTATGTTATTCAGGGATGTAGCCTCATTATTTCCAATGCGCTGTTTCAGAATTTAAGCACACAATAGATTTTCCTAATGATATTAATTTAACTATATGTGCAGCTACGTTATTTGAAATAAATATTTCGCTTGTGAATAAATATGATTAGAGATAGATTCTAGATAAATGCAGGTGATTCTCTAACGAAGTAAAACTGATTTAAATACTTTATATCTTGATTCGTCTCTGTTTTATTTCAGCTTTGTGTATCTAATGATATTACTTAATATTTAATCTTTAATATTGCACTACATACATATTTTCTTTTGAGCTATTAGAAATTGCATGTTATCAGCTCAGAAAATATCATCCAGCTATAAATTGTATTTGCTATTATAAATCCCCCTCAGCATTAGCTATATTTTTCCTGTCGAAAATAAGAAGTTTGAAGCATTAAAAAGTTATTAACTGGACAGTTTGAAGATTTTTGTTTCTTAATTGTTGAGATATATTAAAAAGCACCAATTTATTCAAAACATGATGTGTGTCTGTTTGTGATAATGCTTTTCTAATTTTAGAGTAATTTCTTATAAATTTTTTAATATAATTTCTTATGAATTTTTTAATATGAGGTAAGTTCATTGTGAAACATTTTAGAGTCCAAAATTTATGTAATTTGACCCAATAGAACGTCTTCAATCGACTTTACGAAAAATCAATTGTATTTTAAATCACCTATCTGTTCTTACTTTATATAGAGCTAGCGAGTGGCGCTAGGGTCGCACGTGATAGGCGTCTGCTCTATAATGCTAATGATTTCTATATTTCAACATATTCGACGCATGATGTGAATTCACATGAGTTTCATGCTTTTTTATTGTGTTGTATTTTGCGTGGCCAGCAATGCATTATTATTAGAGAAAAACATTCTTCATAAAAGAATAATTTACCAAAAATGTATCACATTTTTTCATTTTTTGCCATGAATTGCACGTTATTTTTTAATGTAACAATATTCTTAAAACTTTTTAAGTATATTTTAATTCAGATGACACTAAATATAAAAAGAAGTATATTCTTTAAGCACCCTTTCAATATCTCCGTTTTGAAAGTGGTCGGTTAACTTTTTTTAATTTAGAAGCAATTTCACTGAATAAAGGAATTCATAAATATTGTTTCCTTGCTCTGGTTCTTAGAAGTAAATTAAAGAAAGTATACAATCAATAGCTCTTGTATTTTATGTTTCTTAATTTTTAGCTCGTTTTTTACGTAGTGGAACAAAAGTGCTATTAGGACGCAAATTTCGTCTTCGTCTTCGTTCCATATTTTGTCGTATCTTTTTCTCAGCCAATAAGCAGCCAATTGACCTCGGGTTTCGGCATTTGGTAACATTTGTATTCTAGATGAGCCGAATCATATTTAAATTTTCCCATAGTTTTCCCGAATTTTTCTACAAATTTTCCTGTATTTCGCTAGTTTTTGCTTTTTTATAGTGCTGATACAGATTTGTGTCATTATTTCTTTTCAGCTCAATAGTAGTACATTTACAGGAGTGGTACAGTACACTACTTTCTGTTAGTAAAAAGTTCATTGGTTCCATTATTGTAAAATACATTATGTGAAAAACGCGCTAAAATTACTTGGAGAAGCCAATGATTGATATCGTGAATAAAATTTAAAACTGTATTGGAAGGCAGTGCATTAAAAAATAAAAAATAAAAAAAACAATCTAGGATAATATTGGTTAAAATAATTGTGCCTTACATCCAATAAAAATTGGATTGAATATGAGACATAGAATTTATAACGTCTAAAGAAGACAAAAATAAAGAACATTGTAATGGTTCATATTATTTTCAATTTATCAAAACTTCGGTCCAATCAGCTCTTTCGTTAGAATCCCAGCAATTAAATTTAACTAAAGAAGGCGGTTCTTTACAAATAAAAGTCAACAGATGGTATTGAATAAAATAATTGTGACCTGCCTCCCACCAACGTTTTGTTGAGCAATTACAGCAATAAAACTATTAAATTATTGAAAGAAGGTGGTACTTTAAAAAGAAAGGATTAACTATATTCTAGATTGGTTAAAGTTACTGAGACTTTCATCCAATCAGAGGTTACATTTGAATCTGATCAATAAAATTTAAGGAGTGTTCTAAGGAAGGTGGTACTTTAAAAATGTAAGGGAATTTAGGGTGCCATTGGTTAAATGAAATGTAGATTTTATCCAATAAGCTCTGCAATAAGTATTTGGGCAATAAAATAAGTTATAAAGAAGGCGGTATTTTAGAAATAAAAGCTGATGGTTGGTGAAATTTATGATTTACATCTGACTACCGGTTTTTTGAGCAATTTGTAAATATACAAATAAATAAAATTGAAGTGTCTATTTGAAATTTCAAATTAGCAGCTTTTTACAAAAGGCATTTAAAGGTATATACGGTACTTATATCAAAAAATCAATTTTTAAAATTTTTGTCTGTCTGTCTGTCTGTCTGTCTGTTTGTTCCGGCTAATCCTTGGAATTCTTCTGGTCCGATTTTAAAAATTCTTTCACCAATGGAAAGCTACATTATCAGGGAGTAGCATAAGATATATTTTGTCTCCATATTCCCACGAAAACGGGAGCTATGCGGGTAAAACGTCGACGTTGCTTACTTCCCGCCAAGTTGGCGCAAAATTATGCATTTGTTCAATAATGGAAATTTTAATAAAAATTTTCTCACATTTGTAACAAATAACTGAAACATAGTGTAATTTAGCATCTTTACAAAAAGCAATTTTTTAAATGGTTTTTTATTAAACGTCTAACGTTTATTACGTTACGTTTGTTAAATGTCAAACTCAAACTTTGAGAAATATCGCCAAGTTGGCTAAGAAGTTCTCTATTCCGACAATCCCAGATATTTTAATGCAAATTTTCTCCCACTTTTTAAAGAGGGAAACGAAATAAAGTTTTAGTGAATTGCACGCGCGTGTTATTGAAAATTCTACGGTAATATTAATTGACAGTTTCATAAAAAGTTTTGATTACTTTAGTAGTTTTGATTAGTTTGATTAGATTTGAAAGTATTTATTACTTTGAATTTTTGAAATAAGTACAAAGAATACATGGTGGAAGATATTTTGCGACGAAAAGCAACCGAATATGCCTTTCAATGAACACATCTACAACGAAACGTAATAAAGGTTTTCAGAATGGTTGGGAAGAAGCTACATGATTTTGGAATGATTAGTCCTAGACGTGTCGACGAAAATAGCTTTGATAATGAAATTGCCTGAGAATTAAACTACGATTTTATAGCATTGCATCAAGTAACAGAATTTATCCCCCAATTAACTCCAGAACAAAGTGTTACGTAAAATACAATGCGGCATTGGTGCACTCTTTTTTTCTCGACGCCCCTGGAGGAACCGGAAAAACCTTTTTGCTAAACTTATTATTAATGACCATCAGAAAAACCCAGAAGATAGCAGTTGCTATGACTTCTTCTGGTATAGCCGCGATTTTACTGACCAACGGTCGTACTGCACATTCCGTTTTAAAATTATCGCTTAATCTTGCATTTGAAGATTCACTCATCTGAAATTTCAGAAAAAATAGCTCTCAAGGCAAGATGCTTCCACAATGTAAGCTTTTAGTATGGGATGAAAGTACGATGTCTCACAAGAAAGCTGTAGAAGCGTTTAATCGGACTCTTCAGGATTTACGAGATAGTACAGATATCATAGGAGGAATGGTAGCTGGCGAATTCAAGCTTATGGGGAAAAGTTGAACAATTATGATAGTGCATCTTCATAATGACGTAGATTCAGAATATTATGTAGAGACGTAATTGAAAATTGGTTATGGATGTTTGGACGCAAATGCTGGAGGTTATATTTTACTTCCAGAGAATTTTGAAATGTTGAAGAAAATGATGTAAATCTTATTGCTCAAATTTACCCGGGCTTGCAACAAAATTTAAATTGGGATCAGTGGTTGCGCGCAAGATCAATATTGGCGCCTATCAATGACATTGTCCATAAAATCAACATTGAAAATTTAAACGACGTGCGGGGAAGGGAATTGAAGAAATATTTATCAGTGAATACAATCATAGATAAAGAACAAAGTATTTCATATCCCACGGAGTTCTTAAATTCACTTGAACTTTCGGGTGTACCCTCACATAAACTTCAATTAAAACTAAATGTACAAGTTATGCAAAATCTTCATGCTCCTCGATTATGTAAAGGAACGAGGCTTTGGATCACAAAACTGACGCAGAATATACTTGGTGCCAATATTTGAACACATGTCATGAAAAAGGATAGTGTTATCATACCTCGAATTCCAAGTATCCCCACTGACCTACCGTTTCAATTCAAACAAGTTCAATTTCCAGTTTTACTGTTGCTATTAACAAAGCTAACATTTCAGATAGCAGGGGTGCATTTGGAAAAGCAATGTTTTTCCCATGGCCATCCATCTATATGTAGCCTGATATATGTAGCCTGTTGCCGGTGTGTCCAATGCCCAAATCTTCACTTATTTGCAACTGACGGAAGAACATATAATATGGTATACAGTAGCATCTTAGAATAATATTCTGTTTTGAGCTCTTTTAAAGAGGAATTATATATAAGACGTAGATACTTTCGATTTTTAAAAATATTAATAGTTTAAGTAATTGAATATTTGTTGTTAATTATTATAATAAATTACGTTTTCAGTTTTTTAAAACTAAGCTCAATTTTAGAATTTTTAAATTTTATTGGTTCCAGTCAAGGGGTAAAAAAATTACTATACTATATTATTTACTTTCTAATGATAATGATTACGACTTTGACAGTTATTTAAAGACATCAACGCGAGCGGAGCCACGGGTAAAAGCTAGTCATGAAATAAGTGAAAGATGGTGATACTTTAGAAAGAAAGCTCAAACTATGGTTATACATTGGTTAAGTTTATTGATACTTACACCCAATCAGCGCTTTCATTAGAATGAAAACAATACAATTTTTTTTTTTTTTTTACTTAATGTTCTGGGCCGTGGGTAGCCTAGTGGTTAGAGCATCGGACTCCAGACCGGAGGACCTAGGCTCGATGCCACTAAATACCACCGAGTATAGACGGAGTACGTGCTCGTTAACTCAATGGGTCCAAAAGTCTTGTGGGCGGTCGCAGCAGAAACCACGAGTGCAGGGGGCTGGAGAATATTTCCCTCCCCTTCAGTTCCATGCCAAAATTGTGGAGGTGGAGATAGGTGGTGTCGCCATCTATCGTTAAGAAGTCCAACCTGTGTGTCTCACAGGCAATGGCAACTTTCATTCCTTCCCTGCGGGAAGGACACGACAACAACTTAATGTTCTAAAGAAGTCGCAATTTTAAAAGTGTGAGGGAATCTAGGGTTCCATTAGTTAAATTAATTGTGATTTTGTATCATGGAAAATAAAATTTCAAAACATATTATAAGGAATGCGTTATTTTAAAGAAAAAGTTGCTATATTTTTTTGTTTATATATATTGATTCAAGTAATTGTGATTTAATTGTATTTTGAATGATCTGTTGGGCTAAGCATAAATGCTACACGCATTTTGGTTATGATAGTTGTTTACGTTGTTAAATGCGCACATTGAACTGTGTAATTTGTGTTGACTACTTGTCCCAATCTGTAAAGATGTTCGTCATGTAATTTTTATTTAGCTTATTTTTATAGAAATCAGGCTTTTGTCTCCAGTTAATTTCATAGAGCATTTTACATTAGCATTTACAATTTAGAGCATTTTTACACAAACTCCTTGTTGAACAAACATTTAAACCTTGCTTTGCGATTTGTATCCTGAGTATAACTTAGACTTGTTCATTTGTTACTTTATTTTTAACCTTGATTTAAGTATCCAAAATGGTTTTTTTTTCAATAGGGTTACGGATTGATATTTTAATAATGCAGACTTTGTACATTCTGCGGGAGCTGGAATCTCTTTTTAGTGCGGCACCCTATAGGTTGTATACCAATCGCTCCAAGGGATTTTGACCCACAATTTCCTTCCCAGAGGGACGCACCAGAGCTCTGACGATGCGATACCGTACCAGAAATTTATTTTTGCCGAAATCCTAATCGCAATTCTTAAGATTTCGATTTTATCTACAGTAGTGATACCGATATTATGACGTTTATTAACAGTATATTTCATTTTATTTTGTACATATTACCGTTATGAGGCTCAACTAGTATATATAACGTGGAAAATAAAATGAAAAGAAATCATCTTGCCTACAGTATCGAAAAAGATGAGACCTGGATCGAAACAAAGCCTCGCCAGAGTTAGTCTTACGTAGATTTACACAATATATATAAAAATTAATTTTTTTATGCATTATCCAAAACATTTTCAGGGGTTATTTTTCTTGTTAAAAAATTAGTTGGTTCAACGAATGCTCTTTAAACCACTTAAACGCCGCGGGTATATACTATGCCTTTCCGACAGGAAGAGTTCTATTAAAGTAGCACTATGACACTTGTCATTTTGAGTCAAGTGACGAGGACCACACCTGAGCTAGCACCTCTTTCTCTTAACCACCACACCGGGAAGACATTGAGCCTCGACTGATTAAACGTGCTTCCGCCCGCTCTACCCAGCACGTCTTCAGCGGCACTAGGCTCGAAATGACATGTAAGCTACAAGTCCGCGGTATGCCTTTCCAAAGTACGATCCTTAATCCACATAACGAACTGTTTTAAGCCATTTGGCCTAATTCACAATTGCCACATGATTTGCATTGAATTCAAAACTGACATCAGACTTTTTGAAAGATTTCAAACTTAATGATTAAATAAAGATGTTCAAGTATTGATATTCTTCAATATCTCTTTCAAATTCTTACGAGAAATTTTGAATCCAATATATTTTGTACTAGCTGGTACACCCGTTCTTCACACGGGTCAATTGAAAAATTAAACGATACAGATTAAAGGATAAAGAAGTTTTTAATGATTTCATTTGACATGAATTGTAAATTAAACAAAACAACAAAAAACTATATTTGTTCATTTTAAAGTCAGAAGATATAATAGCCGATAAAAAGGATTTTTTTATTTTTATTTATAAAGCCCCGTAACTCTCTTGTGGATCCCGATTCTCAAAAACACCTTCCTAGGCTGATCTGTGCTCAGCAAAAGTAACACATTATTACAAATTTTGTGTAGTGAACGCTTAAAATATTGTCAATAATTTACATCTGGATGTGTAATACGTTAATATTACTTTCTGTTGTATTTATGTTATGTTAAAGTTATAATATTCGCAAGCACGCCGTTTCTTACATTATAATGACGGTTCAGTGGAAACATAACAAAATGTTGCTGATAGAGCCAGATTGGCATCAGTTTTGTGGATCGTGTTGGCGACTTGGCGTTTGCAGAAGTCGATATGTTGTAGCATCACCTGGTGGGGAGCTGATACAAAGAGTACGGCACAAAACCTACAGAAAAAATACATGCCAATTTTCCTAGTGATCGGTGTTGGAGTGAAGCAATTTCATTTATACAAACATCCATTTTTATATAGAAAGATTACTATGTGCGCTACTATTGTTGACAACTAAGCACTTTTTAATAGGAAGTTCCTGCAAAAAGCAAAAGCTGGCAGCAGCGAAACATATGCACTGATTGGTTGGAAACACATGGTTGCATTCATCATGTGACTATGACGTGACATGAGCTTTGACCTGATTGGATGGAAGCACGTGATTGCAGTTGTCACATGACAAGGGCGTGACATGAATTGATTTCATAAGACTTGAATACTAAAAATATACATACTAGCTTTAGAAGAATATAAATACTTTAATTCAAGTTTTATATACATATACAAAATGTTATTAATATATATTTACAAATAATAATTTTTAATACTACTAACATATAAATATATAAACCATACTATAGATATACTCCATTTTATATGTGTAGCATAAATGAGCATCGTCATGTATTGGAAATAACGAATATGTTTTTCGAGATTTTAGAAAGAGTACAATTTAAATAATGTCAGTCTTGGACGATGAGATGCAGAAAAAATTGGATTTTAATTCCAAAACTATTTATATCCATATTTATTAATCTAATCATAGAAAGGGGAAAGACGACTCACTCATCGTGACATCTCCCGAACTATTAGACCAACCGACTTGACATTCCGCAGGCATGTTCCTTTCATGAAGTAGAGATTCGCTAAGAAAGGGTTTTGAGAAAATCGACACCCAAGCGGATGTTGCGAAGGATGTAGATGTAAATAAATATTCATGTTTCAAAGCTATTAAGTCCCACACATTTGAAATTTGGCAGGTATGTTCCTTTCCTGGAGTAGAGAACCTCTACAAAAAAAATTTTTTTTTTTACAAAAATTGACCCCCAATTGGGTTACGAGGGGCTAAAGCAGTGATGGCGAACCTATGAACCGTGGGTCAGACACTGACTCACTTAAGCTTTTTAACTGACCCACGATTGCTAGGCAAACACTTGATTGTTGACGCGGGTTTATTTAGATTTTTTAATTTGTGAGGATTATTTATATTCTATTTGCATTTTTTTCAAGCTCTTCATTGACACAAAAACAATTTAAATTAAGTAATTAATTTAAAACAATCCTTCAGTTTCATCATTACAGCTCCAAATTTGCGCAAATGACAACATATGTGTATGAAAGTGTGCAGTATTTGAAATAAAGCAAAAATGTTTACAAAAAATCAAATAAAGTGTATAATTTACTCACATTTTGTTTGTTGAAAAAAAAGTGTGTGTATACTTATGTACGCACCTAAGAAGTTATACTTCTTTGGTATCAATTAATGACATTTTGTGCAGCCCATCCTATTATTGGAAAAATGTATCATGAAACAATATTTAAATTTAATCCACTTGTTATAGGTACTTTATAGATTGTAAAAAAAGTATTGTATTTGTTTTAAAATAAA
>BMAO01001594.1:0-22162 GCA_019973975.1 Trichonephila clavata | reverse complement strand
ATATTCTTTGTAATTAATTTATGAAATATAGATGCTTTTTATAAAGAAAAAAATGAAGAAAATAACACTAGCAAAATTTACTTGCTGTATTTGGATTTCATACATTATAAATATTTCCATGTTTTTGAGTATATGAAAGGTTATTCACAAAAGCACCACTCATCTTACCTAACAGCCAAGTTAATCGCTAGTCGACTCTTCAAGGTCAATGCAAGACTACTAATTGCTAGTCAAAACAATACTAACCCAGTTTCAGTGAGCGTCTCCTATTTATAGGCCTCGCGGATCCTTCGAGAAAGATCCTCTTGCGTCATAGATCGTGAAATTAGTTGATTTCACCACTAATTTTCAGAAGAATCTATAGGGTCCTGAACTTTCCAAAAAAGATGCCAACTTGGCTCTATCGCCAAGATTTCATTGAATCACCATTATAATGTAAGGAAGGCGTTGCTCGCGAATCTTACAAATTTAACATAAAGTAAATACCACATACAGTATTATACATCTAAATATAGATTATCTAAACTATTTTAAGTATTCTTCACACAAAATTCATAACAATATATTTTTTATAATGTATTATTTGAAAGAAACCTACATTTCTATGAATATTGATTTTTTTGTGGTCTACACCTAAAGTTAAACCTTTTGTTTGGCCCGAGTTAGCTTTTGAGTTTGGTACCCCTGATCTACAGTTTGATCAGTTGATATATTTGTTCATGGCTCTTTTCCTCTTCAAAATGAATTGTCTGTGTGGAAAACCATTCTCTAAGATGGAACATAAGAATATTTACTGATCCAGCCTTACTAATTTTTTGGTAAATGATTATCTTATATTTGAAAACACTGCTAATAGTGTTTAAACTAGGGAACTTGATCCTTAGCTGTAAAAATTATCATTTGAAAGTTCATAACGATAATTACAAAGTTTTATTTCATTATGTGAATCACCTATGTAAGTTATTTATTAAAATTTTTTAGGATATACATCATTAAATACAGTTAAAATTTTAAATTTCATTATGTATGTCAATTACTGTGTTTATTAATTGATTTGTATGATTTAACTACATTTCAAACTTTACAATGTACTCCAAATAAGCTTGGTGACCATAATGATGGTGCTTTCAGGCCATTGTTTGGAGACCCTTTCTCTGAATGATAGTGAAATCAGAATATAATATTAATGTTGGAGTACTTTTCTATTTGAAGAAATATTTTAATTTGGGATGCTATTCTTTGACATTCTGCAAAGACAGCTCCAGTACAAGTCCTAATATCAAAATTATTGACATTTCTTTTACATTGCATAATCTTAAGTAAAAGAACTGAATTAATTAATGGTACAAAATGCTTTTAATTTAAATAAAATAAAACATTCTGAAGAATTATGAATGAAAACACTTATCAATGCACTATTTTTTTTATAATGTGAAGTACAAAACCTTTTTACAAAAAATAACTGGGAAAAGAAATAAACTTACATTTACACTCCAGACTGGATTTTAATGCTGAGCATAAGAACTAAATCTTTCAGCTGACTTAATTTCATTCAAAAAGCTATAAAAAGATAATATTTTAAAGACATAAGCCAAAATGAGTACAGAATTTGATTTGAAAAAGGGAACTAGTACAAAATTATGAAAAATGAAAACTTAAAACAGTTTAAGATAAAAAATTTGCTTAAAAATTGAAAATAACTCTTTTTAAAACATTCACCTCGTGAAGTTGTGGACAGCTGTGCCTCCCAAAAGTATTCGTACTCCAAAGACTGTTTGTTCAGTTGATAAACTGTTACAGATTCTTCATATGTCACACCTCCAATGTAGAACACAATGATATCCTGAGGCCTTATAACAGAATATTATGTTACTTATTCAGAAAACAAAATATGCAGCTGAATGAAGTTATTCAAGCTAAATTTACACAAATCTATTACACAAAACATGGTCTTTTAATATCAAATTACTATGATCATTTCTGGACATAAATTACCGATTTGCATATAAAACATCCTTTCATACATAAAAATTTATCAAGTCAAACAGAAACAAGCATTTTATGCATATGTACATGAAATTAAATTTATTATACATCATAAATTTTTGGCAATATTATATACATATATTAAAAAAACAACTGCAGAGAGCATAAAATTTAAAAAAAAGTTTTTTTTAAAGAGAATATAAAATTCTCCAAGTAATTAAACAAATTAATATGACAAAATAACATATTTTAATGCTAAAATTTTCACAAAAAAACTTATTTTTGTGAAAATTTGAACTTAGCTTTGAATAACTACTTGTATATGTATATTTGGATAATTTAAGCCCAATAGACATATGATAACTAATTCAGAATTAGTTACTTTAAAATCACTAATTTATACAATTATGAATTTGTAAGAGCTAAATGATATTACAAAAACATTTCATTATAAATTACCTCTCTCGAATTTGGGTACCACTCAAATATGGGTATGATGTTTCCTTCAACTTTCCTTTGATGATATCATCTAAGATTTCTTTAAGAAGTGGTGTATGTTGTGTATAGATATTCTCAACACCCTAAGGAAATAAACATACAGTATCAATACATTTTAGAACAATCGAATTTCACACCTTTTTAAAAGTATTGAAATAAACTATAGACAGCTCTTAACTTTTTATATACTTAATTCAGGATTTTCAAAATAATTATAGATATGTTTCATTCTGGAAAAAAATAGAAGAAATGAGGTGCTCATTATGAAGGTTTTTACCTGAATTGTTACAATTTCTTAGTAAATATTTAACTTTTTCGGCATTGGATTTTTTTTTATGAATTTCTGACCCCAAAACATGATTTTTTTATTGCACAAAATTAAAATGTAATCTAACCTTTTGTGAATAAATTAAAATTAAAAAAACCTTTTTAAAAACAAGCTTTTATTTAAACGCGCTAAAAAGAAAAAATTAATTTTTCTTCAAAACCTTTTTTACTATCGACTTATAACGTCATTACACAATTATACGATATAAAAGCTCGTCGCGAAATTAAAGTACTCTTACTTACTTAGTTTGAAATTTTTAAAAATTAAAATCAATCAGATCAAGTTTTGTAATTTACTTGTTTATTTGCAGAGGTAAATCTCGCGACAAGCTTTTATATCATATAAATTGTGTAATGACGTTATAAGTTGATAGTAAAAAAGTTTTAGAGAGAAATTTATTTTATTCTTTTTAGTGCGTTTAAATAAAAGCTTGTTTTTAAAAAGGTTTTTTTAATTTTAATTTATTTTTAACTTTTTAGCTATCCCTGGACAAGTTTCTCAGTCAGTTTTCATCTCATTCAACACACCATTATTGCTAGGTGTTTGCCGGTTATTTTCGAAGTCTAGCTAAATGAATTCTCGCAAAAAGTGTACTAGTCGAAAAACACAATTTTTCTTAAATCTGTAATTTTTAAGCAATTTTTTCAATCTTCGTACAGATCTTGGGTAATATTGTCCTACACACGAAAAAAAGTTTTATGAGATTTTCTTCATAAATGATGAAATTATTACATATTTAATTAAAATTTTGAGTATTTTTTGAAAAATCGTAAGAAAAAAAGTTTTATTTTTTAAATGACTGATTCTAAAAAAGCAAAGCATGAGCTGTTTTAGTACAGAATGTCGATTCATTTAAACAAAAAAAATTCATGCACAACGATTTATACATTATTTTTATGAAAACGCATCGATTTTGACTTATTTAAAAACAAGATATCAATCGGCTCATCTAGGGCACAAATGCGACCCAATGCCGAAAACTCGAGGTCAATTGGTTGCTTATTGGCTGAGAAAAAGGTACGACAAAATATGGAACGAAGACGAAATTTGCGTCCTGATAGCGCTTTTGTTCCACTACGTGAAAAACACGCTAAAAAATCGTAAGAAATACAAATATTAATATTTTGTAAAAAACATTATACTGTATCAGGACGAAATAAATGATCTTTCCTATTCTGTAATTATTTTTTGTCTGAGTTTCATAGATTAAAGTTAGATAAATTTTTTAAAGAATTTCTACAATGCTCCATCTCAGTTTAACTTGGCAGAGTTGAAAAAGGTATACAATGTACCAATCTACTTGAAAAATAGCTCTATTTTTTTTGTTTTGAATTTAAATCCAAGAAAATAGATAGAAATTTGTAAAAAAATTTCATACGTTGTAGAAATTAGATTATTTTTACGTTGTAGAAATGTAATTATTTTTTAGATAAAGTTAATTAATAAAATCAATAGTGCAATGTTATGAAATTCCAGTTTGTCTGAAAACTGATTTTCGACGCCAATTTTTGTCATTGTTGTAACAATAACATTATTACAACAATGCAGACATATCAAAGTTGGCGCCCAAAACTAGTTTAAAGTTTTTAATTAATAGTAATATTGGAATATAAATGGTCAAAACAGGCATTGTCATCCAAACTAAACGTGTATACAAAATTTCAGCTCAATGTGATGAAGATATCAGCTTCAAAATTGAGTTGCAAGATTCCACCTGAACAAATTACATACATACATACATACATTGTAAGTTAAATAAAAGCTTTTAAAAATGCAATTTATTTTTAACGGTAAGCAGTTTTTTATTCGTTTCATAGTTGGAAAAATATGTGATATCTCGTTCACTTATCTACAGTTTTCCTTTCAATGCACCTTACTTTTAAATTTTAAAAAGATCATTGTGATAATTTATATATATTTATATATATATATTAACTCTACTGCTTTGAGGTGTTTAAGATAAATATTTACAAAATATAATAAAAGTATTTGGAATATATTATCGAAAAATATTTTGGCAAAAAGTACCTTGCCATTAAAACATCATTACAATCTTCCTTTGACATCAGAGCATAAAAATCATTTATCACAAAACTGAAATCATGTATCACATACAATTCTTTACTTACTTTGTCAAACAAAGTTTTGATAAATATAAAAAATATCTTGAATGCTCTTTTACTCTAAATTTTAACGAGATTCATTAGATGTATTAGTGTTAGATTGTCGGCGGGAAATCTCACGGCAATAAATATGAAGAAAGTAAAACTAGCTGTGCCAACTTGTAGAAATATTCAAAAACAAAAATATCATGGAAATTAAAATGACATGTAAGTAACCATAAATTTGAATTTCAAGGATAAAACTTTTCTTTGAGTTACATGCCATGCGACGCCGACAGAGAAGAGGCTAACTTTATTGAACTATTATTATGTGTTGAGATGGTCAAAATAAATGTATTCTTGCTCAAAGAAATTAAAACATTAAATATTTTTGTCTATATATATATTATGAAAAAAATATCTATTATTTCAATTAAAATAATTCCTTCTAATTATGTTTAACAGTGATATTTTTCACATTATGCAATCAATCTGAAACAGAAATTCTAAAACTATGGTGTTTCAGCTGCTTAAAAAAAGAGAAAGAACCAATAACTAAAACCAAATCTTTAAGATCAGATCCTTTATTCATTTAGCAATGATAAAATAAAAGATTAATTATTAGTAACTGTTTTTTTTTAAATTTCTGAATCAATATTTTACAAGACACTTTCAAAAATGGGATATTTGATTATACTTGAATTTAAATCTGAACCTTAGAGCAGTGGTTCTTAAGCCTTCAATTGCTGCGGCCCCTTTTTATGTATCAGAGTGACATTGCAGACCCCCAAGATTTTGAACATTCCTTCCCGACTTAATATGCTTGATCAAAATACAAGTTTTAAGCTTTTTACATTGGGGACAATTTAGTGATTTTGTTTAGTATCAAACATTTTTCAATTTTTCCACAAAACTTTTCAGAGCCCGTAAAAGAGAAAAATCTCAACGTGCACCACATTTTAAGAACCACTGCCTTAGACCATCTGTGTATTACAAGATGAATCATAATTAAGTATAGAACAAATCTTTTTACAGAAAATGTGTTTAATTTCAAGAAACATTATTTGAAACATTTGACCAATATTTCAAAAATTTCTTCCATTTACTCACTCTCTCTTTTCTTCAAATAACTTCGCTTACAGAAACTTTAAACTGTCAAATTTTTCCCTTAAAAATAAGAGCAGTTAATTATGAAATCTAGAAATTCCAAAGTGGTCCTAGTCATATTTGAATTTCATAATAAAAAATCCATATTAACAGAGAATTTCTTACAAAAGCTATGCATGAATTGGAAATTCCTGAAAAACTTGTTGCACTTGTAATTGACTCTCAAAGAAACCAGAATTCAAGTATGCATACAAGGATTTCACCAAACAGCTAGAGGTGAAAAATGGAGTGCGGCAGGGGATGTATTGGCATGCCTCCTGTTTAATATAGCACTTGAAAAAGTTTTTAGAGACTCAGAGATCAATATTAGAGAAAATATTTTTAATAAGTCAGTTCAAATACTAGCTTATGCTGATGACATTGGCATTATTGCTTGAACAGCACCAGCTCTTAAACAGGCATTTACGCATTAGAACAAAGAGCTAAAAGAATTAATTTATCTGTAAACAAGAACAAAACTAAATATTTACCTTGTTTAAAGTCTGACTAACAGCTTAGTCATATAGAAATTACAATTATAAATTTTAAAAAGTTAACAATATTACTTATTTGGGAACTGAAAAAAATAATAAAAATGAGCAGACTTTAAAAATTTATAAAATAATCATTGTTGCAAATATATACTTTTAAGCCTTGAAGAGTTATTTAAAATCAAGTTTTCTCAAATTAAGAACTAAATTGGTTCCTTACAAAAGTCTTATAAGATCTGTCCTAACTTATGCATCATTGACTTTATGTGATGAGGAAGCTTTCGGAATTTTCAAAAGAAAGATCTTATGCTGCATTCTTGGTGGGATCCAAGTGAATGGATCACGGAGAAGAAGATTTAACTTAGAACTCTATAAAGTTTACAAACAACCTGATATTGTAAAATTTGTCAAATTACAAATTAAAGGGGCTGGTTATCTGGCTGGAATGAATGAAGATCATTGCTGCAAGAAAATCTTTCTGGAAAAGTCCATGGGAAATAGACCTTGGGGTAGACCCCCATTAAGATGTATTAACTATGTCAAAGAAGACCTAAATATTTTTAAAGTCAAAAGCTGAAAAAAAGTTGATAAAAGTAGAGATGCCTGGAGAAAACTTCAGGAGAAGGTCAGGGTCCACCTAGGGCTGTCGAGCCATTGAAGAAGAATAAAAAAATCTTGCATATGATATTGTATGGCTACATTAAAAGAAACCGATTTTATGAGTAAGTTACAGAGATAGATATCCATTACCACAGTTAGGGAGTATGCCCCAAAAACAGTTTCAGGATCATCAGTTCAGAAGATGAATTATTGTTTCTGATTGATGATAAAAGAGACCCCCTTTCATTATAATTACGTTA
Organism: Trichonephila clavata; assembly: GCA_019973975.1. Lineage (NCBI taxonomy): Eukaryota > Metazoa > Arthropoda > Arachnida > Araneae > Nephilidae > Trichonephila > Trichonephila clavata. Next base: position 14,751 of record BMAO01001594.1, on the reverse strand, counting down.
AAAACATGACAAAGATAATTTTTAAAAAAGTGCAAGTTTCTAAAATAGACAAAAAAAAAAAAAAAAAAAACACACACACACTTACAAACAGCAACATTTAGTCAAGGTAAAAATTTAGTTTATATCATCAATTACTAGTTCTGACAACAGCTTTTCATCTTTTAACTGAAAGCTGAGACCCATTATACTATTTTAAGGCAATTAAGTACATAGAAAATTAGAACAAAATAGTCCTTGTTATTAGTTGTAGAGTCATCTAACATATTTTTTAAAGAAAATTGAGATAGCTTTATTTTTATTAATTAAAACAGAATGCAAATGAGTTAATTAAAACACTTTTAATACTTTTTCTTCTAGAAAACTGTGATGAATAATTTGGAATTGAAAATGAAACTCACAATGAAAATATTACACAGAATCTTTCAGGACTATTAAATAATGCATAAATTACTATAATTCATTATGGAAATCAGGAATAATGATATTCACAGATAAACCTTGATAATTACTTACAATTCAAACTTAAAGGATACGTTAAATAATAAAATAGAATTTCAAGGTAAAACAAAGACTGAATAAGATCTGATTAACAAAGTCAATTTTTATAGGTTAATACTTACTTTCAAGCCTTTAATCATTCGTTTAGTAAAAGCTCGAACATTTTCCGTGGTAAAGAGATCACTTCTTCCACCTTTGTTTCCGCTGAATTCCAGTACAGCTCGCACTAACTGAAAAAACATAAATCAAATTTGAAGAAAATGTTTTTAATATTAATATTATTTAAAAAATGAATGTGTTATTTAATTTGAAAGAAGTTTATCCAAGACTATACTTTTCACATGGACCCTCTCCCCCTTTCAAAATATCTAAGCTTCTATAGAGCTCTACAGGCTTATTGTAATATTCCTGAACTTACCAATCAATGCAACTCTAAAGAGAGTCATAAAGTAGAACAAAATATGAAAGAGGAAAAACATCAAGACAGCGAGATATTTAAAATTATTCATCTTAACCAAACAATATAAATGAAGGGAAAAAAAATGGAAGAGAGAAATTAAACTGTTCTAAAATAAATAAATTAGGGAAAAAAAAAAGCAAACTACAAACACAGCAAATGTTCAAAAACTTTATCAGTATTACAATTTTTAAATGGCACATTTTATCTTATCAAGTATAAGTAGGTTTACGAAATAAACAAAACTGATAAAACACATAAATTAAGATTTATAACTTAGCTAAAAAAGAAATAAATTGCGACATGGACAAAAACTATAAAATAAGGTTATTTCATGACAGTTTTAAAACTTGAAGTCAGATACAAGTGACAATTTTTGTTTTTGTTTTTCAACATAGATTCATTCTTTTAAGTTTCTAGTCTGAACTTGTAACAACATATTAGAAATAAAAAATTCAAAAGTTATGTATAAGAATTTTTAAAATTAACGAATGTGGCTTAAATATAAATTTGTAGGTAGTTTCTGGATTAAAATCATGAAAGAGAAGCAAAACTGTAACTACATTTAACTCAATGACTGATAGCAGAGGTCATATACATACAAAAAAATTGAAATTTTTCTTGTAAATTAAGAGGCCAAATGAATTTGAGGTAAGCAGTTGAATTTTTTGTACATTTCTGCTCTGAAAAAAAACATGCTGTATTAAATAGGAAGAAAGTTTTATAATCCCAGTATATATCTAACACTTCATATAATATTTTGAACATTATTAAATTTGTTATAATGCTTATATACTTTAACCTGGTTTAGCAATATAATGAACAAGAATAATTTTGAAAAAAATGTAAGCAAATAATTTGAATGTCTTGGAGATATGCTGAATTTTTAATTGCATAACAAACCTTTCCAAAGCATTTTTTACAGTTACCAAACTAAAGAGTCAAGTTTTGTAAAAGATTATAATGAATACAAAAGATTACAATTAAGATACAGAAAAAATTATGAAAAAATAATCTGAAGTTCCTTTGAAGGGGAAAAACTTAGCAAGAGACAAACAAATAAACAAAGCAAGAGATTAATTACACAAAGCAAGAGAATTAATTTACTTACTTTTACCAATTTATCACTAGTATTTCTCTTTTCAACATGTCAATTAGACCATTAATGTCATTATTGCTGTTTTTCTCATAATGCAGAGAATACAGCATTACCAATCTCACCGCATCAATATCTCGTACTTTATCATTACTTAATAACTTGCGAATTTTCTGAAATGAGAAATACAATAACACACTTAAAATAATTACTTATATAAATTTATAATACATAAAAATGCACATGCAATAAGATTTGTGAAAAATCAAGCAATTTAAATTACTGAAAATATTTATACATTACAAAAAAATTACTAATGATTTAAAAGTAATAACTTATTTCTTAATTATACTAAATTAATTATAATACCAAACACATTTCATTATATAATTCAGCATATATTTAAAGCTTATTACGAAAATATTTGTTATGGCAGGCAAAAAATGCTATAAATAAGCATTACTTTACTTAAAAGAAAACTGAATCTATCCATTTTTCTTGGGAAAAAAAAAACAAACTGATAAATAAATAAAAGGTTGTTTCTGAATGAGTTGTTGTTAATTATTTAAAAAGATGACAATTTATATAAGATACCATATGTAAAAAACAATAAAAGGCAAGGATATAAATGGTAAAAATTAAATGACAGGAAAAAAAAGAAAAAAAGAAAAACAAATGTTAAAAAGCAACTTTCATGCTTAAAAATGTCTTTTTCAAAGTTACTTTCTGCCATGTGTATCTATACTTTATGCAATTGAGGTATTTCATATTATAATTTGAAATAATAATGGTGAAACTTGCTTTGAGAGATTCATTATGATCTCCTTCACAGGCCAGTTCTTGTTCAGCTTCAGACACTTCAAGAAGATTGTGGTTCCCAACCAATCTGGACAATTCCCCTACCAGAGTCACATGCTTAGCAACTGTTCCAGACATCTTTTTGAATTGCGGGTAAGTTTCCACAAAGGCCTATAACAAACAAATACATTCATTTCAATATAAAGTATTCCAAAAAAAATGGTTAAAAATGGAAAAAAAAAAAATTCAAGCAGATTTTTTTTTAAAATTACAGGTTTAATTTTCAAAATCATAAAAAGTGCTTACTCATCCCATGTTATGATTAATTAATCCCCATGTGTGTTCTTACTATCCCAGGTACTACAAAATAATTTTATAGTCGTTAGTAAGATGTTTAGCAGAATTGAATAGTTTTCTATTGTAAAAAGCACCATTTTTAAGTTAGTGAAAAAAAAACATCTATGATAAAGGAGAAGGAATAATTTATCAACATAGCAGATGTTAAAATCTAAATTTAAGCCGGGAACAGCTCCTAAGTTTTAGGCTGTAAATTCATGCAAAATACACAAGATTTCACACACAGCTATAAACAATGCCATTCAGAATAATGTATTAAAGTGAAAAATATTGTTGAACGTGAGTAGTTACAAAAATAAAATATAAAAACACATTAAACACAGAATATGAAATGGAACTACAAATAATTTCAATAGACCTAGATTTTGACAGTCATATTTCTTTTTTAATATTATGCTCCTCCACAAATTGTGTAGTAAATTAGACTGCATTTTAAAATTTTCAAAAATTTATTTCTTCAAAAATGAATGCAAACCGCAAATCACTTAGGACATTAGTTGTCTATGGGATACACAAGGGCGGGATTTGTGGTTTCATCCCTCCCCCCTCTTGGCCAAAAGATATTTAAACTTTAGCATAAAGATTATGCCTCTGTGGTTTCTTTCTTTTTTTAAAAAAAAATATCACATCCAGAAAAAAAGTTTGTGTACATAACTTGGAGGAGAATAATCAATTTTCTTATAATCCAAGAGTGCTTATGTTTTCCGTATTCACTAATCTTTTTATGATTTTCATATATATTTATCTGTTTTGAATCACAGAAATGAATGAAGATGAGGATGCCAGGTCAGGTGTCGTCCTCGTCACTTGACCATGGTTCAAAATAAAGAGGTCCGTTGCCAATAGCCTTCAAATTGCTTTATAATGCGACATTAATAATCACTCACACTTTCAGGAATTAAATGATAGAGCATGTTTCATATAATTGGTGGTACTTTTGCATTCAAGAATTGTTTCAAGGCATTTTAAATATGCATAAAAAAACATCAATGTATACAAATTTTTCAAAAAAAAAAGTTTTATTCCACAAGATATTTAAAAAAAAAATCTTTCCACTAAAAATAAGTTATAGCTTTATAACAATTTTGAGACAATTTACATTCTTAACTTCACAGGCATTTTTTATTTCACGTATACTTTTTATTTGATAAGAAACACGTTAAGCAAATTCTCTCAATGTCAAACGGAAAGCTGTAGGATTCTGATTTCAATCATTTAAAATGCATGCCTTAAATGCTTACTTAAGACCTCATATAAAATAGCTGAAACAAATAAAGTTCTGTTGCAACACGTTAACAGTTTGTTATACATTATCATAAGATTATTATGTAAAATTCTATAAAAATTAGATGTAGTGAAGCCAAATCAACTTTAATATGCTTCTATTATTAATAAAGTAGTAATTTAAGTAAAATACTCTTTTAGGCTACACAACAAAGCATCATAAATAAGAGTTTACAATTTTTCTTATTCAGCTCTTCGTTAATTATATGGTCACTCTATCATAATTTTTCTTCTTTAATCTTGCAATACTGTAACAATTATAGCTTCAATTTTGAATTCAAAGGGGAAAAAATTGTAATTAATACAAGAGACTGAAACAAAATCATCTAAGATCTTCTTGAAATTCATTTAAAAAATACAATTATGCAACTGAAGGTCCCTATATTTTATGTGCCCAGTTATTTAAATTTTTAAAGACAATCATTATTTTTAAAGATAATTAAATATGAAATTTTAATATAAAAGAAATATGCAACTTTGATAAAACTTTAATTATGATACATACATATATGACATAAAATTCTTGGACGAATATATATATTTTTTAAAGTTATAATTCCTTTACACATGTATATTAGTCATATATTCTTAATGGAGAAAGAATTGTTTACCTTAATAAAAGATTAAATAGTCAGTACTTTTCCATTTTGCCGGGGTAAATCTTGCCAAGAAGACTTTAATGGTAACAACACACAATTAAACATAAAATACTGTTAATAAATGATTAGTGCAATGTTAATATCCACTCATATTGAAATATGTTCTCAGGAATATTCCATTTGGCATCTAATTGCATCATTTTCGGTGACCTTTTCACCTGCACTGGCAGAATGGAAGAATACCAAATAGTCTTCTTTTAATCAAAGATATAATTTAAGACTGATTTTTTTAGATTTAAATTTTCACAAATTTCGCTGTGATAATCGATTAAAACATTTTTTAATTCGTTTATTTTTGTGACATGCATTTTATTCATACCCTTAAAGGAGAAATATGTCTTGTCAAACAGACATTAACAAAAAAGAAGTTTTGCATATATGCTTCTATAATGAAATATATGCAAAATAACTGCAAAGTAAACTACCTCCAATATGAATTTATAATCAACGGAATTCGTAATAACATAACCCCTATACTACACTTGAGCCTACATATTTTCTACAATACCAAAGAATATTCTAGAAATGTTCTTTAGAAGTTTCTAGAATAGAAAAAAAATGCACTAAAATAGAAGTTTCTTCTAATTGCAGTAGTTTGATAAATTTAATTGCTGATGTTTTTCCAAGATTTAATTATTCATGGAATAATATTAGTTTCACTATTAAAGACAATATTGTTATGGATAATTAAAGTACTTTTATGAAAAAGCATACATACGTGTTAATGCAACAAATAATTTATGATAACATATAAATACAAAGCATATTTTCTTAAAATCTTCTGGTAATTTCAAAAATTGCCAGGTCTTTAAATAATTCATTTATGACTGCTTATCTTTATTACCACACATAGCTTTAAGTAAAATTCAAATTCATCTACTAATTAAAGTAATGTTCAATATATGTAGCTTAAAAAAACACATCTGTTTAACAATATTTTTAAGAAACACCTTTCAAAAAGAAGCTATCAACAATATTTTTGAGACACTTTAACATTCTCAATTTGATAAGATAAACATGGATAATTTTATCATTCTTCAACATATCTGTATTAAATTTTTATTTTAGAAATATATCAAGCAATTATTTTCACCCTCAAACGTGGAAATGTAATTTTGATTTAAACAATCTTTATGTTAAAAATACACTCAATAAAGAATTTGCATATTGAATCCATATGCATGAAATAGAGCAAATATCAGTTTTGTTACAATATGTTAATAGTTTAGCATGCGTATAAATTAATTTAGCAAAAAGATTAGCTGCAGTAAAACTGAATCATCTTGAAGATGTTTCTATTTATAAAAAAAATTACGATTTAAATAATGCTTGGGTTGACATTTAAAAAAAAAGTTTAATTCTTCCTACTCAACCCTTTGTGAATAATATTCTACCATAACTTTTTCTTTGATACTGCAATACTTAAGCAAATACAGTTTCAAATTTGAATGGAAATGGGGAAAAACGTAATTACTATGAGGATTAAAAAAAATATAAATAAAATAAGTTAAAATTTAAATTCTAGAATAAACAATAATCCTCAATAAAATAGAATAAAAATAATTAACGATTGCCTCACTAGATGGCAACACATAACGGCAAAATTTTGATAATATCCACACGGCCCGGAAAGTTCGCGATATTTCTTTCAACTCATACTTGGACAAATCGACGTTTCGAGAACGTTCGCGTTCATACGAATACAGATGGCAGCACGATCGATAATCTAAAAGTATCCGGAATGAACGCGAAATTTCCCGATGTTTCTTCCGTGGGTTTAAATAGAGTATCGGTTTCAGCGGCTGTCAGTTTTTGATTCAGAAAGCGACTGTAAACAACCTAAATCTTGCGCTGAGCAAGGCGAGCTATTGAGTTATATTTTACTCTGCTTTATTTGAATTTCTGAACTGTTCGACTGCTGATATTTTTACTAAGAGACTGACAATTTAATTGTAAAATTCTGCTGAACTCTTTATTTCTCGAACTTCTGTTCTGAAAATTAATCATTTCATACGAAATGCCAAGCGGTAAAGCACCAGCGATTGGAATTGATTTGGGAACAACCTACTCATGTGTTGGTGTGTTCCAGCATGGAAGTGTGGAAATCATTGCTAATGACCAAGGCAACCGAACAACACCTAGCTATGTTGCCTTCTCGGAAACAGAAAGACTGATTGGAGATGCAGCGAAGTCCCAAGTTGCCATGAATCCTGAAAACACCATCTTTGATGCAAAACGACTTATTGGCAGAAAGTGTGATGATCCCAAGATCCAACAAGACCTCAAGCATTGGCCTTTCAAAGTTATTAACCATGGAGGCAAACCAAAACTCAAAGTAGAGTTCAAAGGTGAGCAGAAATTCTTCAATCCTGAAGAAATTAGTGCAATGGTGCTAACCAAGATGAAAGAGACTGCCGAGATGTATTTGGGACAAAAAGTCACAGATGCTGTCATCACAGTACCAGCCTACTTCAATGACTCTCAGAGGCAAGCTACTAAAGATGCTGGTAAAATTGCTGGACTGAATGTACTGAGAATCATCAATGAACCCACAGCAGCAGCCTTGGCCTATGGACTTGATAAGAATCTCAGAGGTGAAAAGAATGTTCTCATCTTTGATTTGGGTGGTGGAACTTTTGATGTTTCTATCCTGACTATTGATGAAGGATCCCTCTTTGAAGTCAGGTCTACAGCTGGTGACACTCATCTGGGAGGGGAAGACTTTGACAACAGAATGGTGAACCACTTTGTAGAAGAATTCAAACGTAAACACCGCAAAGACCTCAGATCCAATGCAAGATCTTTACGAAGACTAAGGACAGCTTGCGAAAGAGCAAAACGCACACTCTCCAGCAGCTCTGAAGCAAGTATCGAAATTGATGCTTTGTTTGAAGGCATTGACTTCTATTCCAAGATCACCAGAGCAAGATTTGAAGAATTGTGTATGGATCTCTTCCGTTCCACTTTGGAACCTGTTGAGCGGGCTTTGAAAGATGCCAAGATGGACAAGAGCAGCATCCATGATGTGGTCTTGGTCGGAGGCTCTACTCGAATTCCAAAAATCCAGAAAATGCTTCGTGACTTCTTCAACGGCAAAGAACTGTGCATGTCCATTAATCCAGATGAAGCAGTAGCCTATGGAGCAGCAGTCCAAGCTGCAGTACTGACTGGTAGCACTGATGACAAGATCAAAGATGTTCTTCTAGTAGATGTAGCTCCTCTGTCTCTGGGTATTGAAACTGCTGGCGGAGTCATGACCAAGATCATCGAGAGGAATTCAAGAATTCCATGCAAAACCTCTCAGGTGTTTACCACATACTCTGACAATCAGCCTGGTGTGGACATTCAAGTCTATGAAGGAGAGAGAGCTATGACAAAAGACAACCATCTCCTTGGCAGATTCCAGCTTTCTGGTATTCCACCTGCTCCAAGAGGTGTGCCACAGATTGAGGTAACTTTTGACATGGACGCCAATGGTATCCTCAATGTTTCAGCTCTTGACAAGAGTTCGGGCAAATCCCAGAGTATTACCATTACAAATGATAAAGGCCGCTTATCCAAGGAAGATATTGAGAGAATGCTCAATGAAGCCAAGCAGTTTGAGAAAGATGATGCTGAAATGAGGGAGAAAGTTGCTGCCAGAAATAACCTCGAAAGTTATGTGTACTCCGTCAAACAAGCTGCAGACTCGGCTCCTGAGGATAAATTGAGCTCGTCAGACAGGAGCAAAGTGAAACAATCCTGTGACTCTGTGATTCAGTGGCTTGACAACAATACTCTAGCTGAAAAGATGAAATTGAACACAAACTAAAAGAAGTCCAGTCTGAACTAAGCCCATTTATGATGAAAATGCATCAGGCTGGAGGAGCAGGAGCTTTCAACCAAACTGGTAGTGGAGCTTATGGTGGCCAACAAACAGCAACAGGATCAGGCCCAACGATTGAAGAAGTAGATTAGAACCGACAGTGAGTGCTAAAGACTAAAACTTGTTAACAGAAAACTGTACATATGTAAATATTTATCTGTGCATAATAGATCTATGATAATATATTTCTGTTTTTAATGTGTAATTTATTTCTGTGTATATGTACTTAACTGTAAATTTGGAATTAAAAAATTCAAAATAAAGTAGGTTTTTTTAAAAAAAAAAATTTTCATTGGTGTTATTTTTGTTTGATGTTTACATAAAATTATTAGTATTTTAAAATTTGTGCATGTTGACTTTTAATAAATTAAAATCTCTGATGGTTAGGCTAATTAACAAAAATTAAAATAAAATAATCAGATGCTTAAAGTATTGTTTCAAGTATGGGGAAAAATTATTTTGATTAAATATTAAACAGAATTTCTCACTGGAACATAGACTACTGAACTCAGATTACACTTGGTATATTTTATTCTTATAAATTACTTTAGTATTAGTCTATAAAACTTAAGGAACCAATATACCTAAGATATCACTAAAAAAAGTATACTTTTTATTGCTTAACTTGTATTTAATTAAAGTTTTAAATAAGCTATTTATTTGTGTTACAGATAAATTTGTATTTACATATTCACTGGTAGCTTTTTATGAGGTTATATTCTTGGGCTTAAGAGAACTCTGAAAAAACAAAAAAGTATAGAACAGTATTTTCAGCTTGCCTTGTTATAAGGTTCTTTAATTGTGAACACATAGCATTTTTGTATTAAATATTTGCTTCTTCATAAATTATGTAGAAAGATAATTTTAAAAAGTATGGAGTAAGAATTAATCCAGAAATGTCATAGAGCTAAAAGTGTGATTGCAGTATTTTTTATAAAAAATTTTACTCTTCTATACTTCTTGATTACATATGTATTTAATAAACTTTTTATCTACCATAATTTTAAGTGATTTTAGTTTAAAAAATATTCATGATTAAATAAAACATTAATACTTGAATTCACTAATAAAATAAATGAAAAAATTCCATACATAATTGAGCAATCTTTAAAAATGTCTAGACAAAATTTTAAGCATTAGGAAAGGAGTGAGAGAACTTGATTCAGATATTTTTTTTGAATTTACAAATTGTGAAATGACCAAATTGTTTGTATTGATTTCCTCTTTCCAATGAAATTTTAGTATTTTAACTTTCAGTTTGACTAACAATCTGAGAAGGAAAATATTTTTTCCCCTCACTATATATTGTAAAGAGTTGTAAATGATTTGTCATCTTCATAAGAAATTTACTAATTAGCAAATTTTAATATTTTATAAAAGCAGCACTTATAATTCATGAAAAAGTAAGCATTTAAAAAAAAACTCCACAAGTTTTTTAAGTGCAACATGCTGAATTTATGCTGTTAAATTTCACAAAACATTCAGAAACATTCACAATGTAAAAGAGAAAGAACATTACATTAAAATTTGAAATAAAAACTACTCAATATTTATGTAAAACAATTTTTTGCTCTTCATGCACAAATATACAAAAATTTATTTTGGAATTATTTTGTTAATACAATGGGATAATAAGTATAACAATTCCATTGAGTATTGTAAAAACTCAGAATATGAATGATACATAAGTTTTTAAATTATAACTTTTCGAAATAATATCCTTAATAGTAAATCATTGAATGATTAAATTTAATTACATAAAATTTACTTGTGTACTAAATGCACACAATTCTTGTAAATCTGGTGAATTAAATCAATTGCACTATATTATAAAATCAATATCTTATAGAAAATATTGTTCATAAAACAGAAACTGCCCCCCCACACACAGTAAAAACAACCACGAAAGAAAAGAAAATAGAATTTAGATATGCATTTGCAGTTTTTCTTCCAAAATATATTAAATTTCAAAAAATAATTTCAGAGCTTATTCTTGATTTTGAACCTTTCTATAATATGTTATCAAAGTTTTAAATTGTAAAATTTAACAAACCTTTATGACATTTAATATTTTCTACAAGATTTAGATTTTTTAAATTCATGCGAAATTAATTTACCTTTTTTTTAAATGAAAATTCAAAACTTTTAAACATGCTTACAAACCAGGCTACCTTTATGCAAATAAATTGTTAGATGGAATTTTTTTCCCTCACTATTAATAACTCTTGATATTTGAATGCATATCTGTGTAACTTTCCACATGATCAATAGTGAAAACTTTTTAGTCTATTGTATACAATGACTCGTACAGCTACTAACATAAAATTGCTCATCAATAGTTTATTCAAAAAAAAAAAAAAAAAAAAAGAGAGAGAGAGATGATTTTTTATGAATTTTTACCCCAAAAAACTATCAAGTCACTAGTAAGTGCATCAGCAAACTCAAATAATTAAATAGTTATTAGATGTGTTAGCCCTAACAAATTTAATATATTCATCTATGCTAGAAACTGGAATTTTAACCACAGTATTCAAAGCAATTTAATATTCTACTAGTATATGTAAAATTTTAAACTTTCGGTTATGCATTTCATCTGATACTACTTTTAAGTGAAAATGATAACTAATACTTTGAATTTGATAGCTGGTTATTTGAAGAGATTTAGTTAATATTAAAAAATATGTAACAATTTATCTAGATATTTTAATTAAAAAACATATTTTAATTATTTTAAAGTATACATAAAATAAGTAACAACTGTAGGGAGAAAAATATATGTTTCAAAATTCCTTAATTGATTTTTAAATTTTGTCACACTCTGAAACTACACAAAGGCAACTGGCGATGGACCTTGTAATTTTGTAGCATGGAGGTGAATTTTTGAACCAATATACTTATAAAATATAGTAAAAAAATACTGTGATGTACTATAAAATAGCTAATAAATGCATGTTTTAAATGCTATGCCTCTGTGATGCAACAGTGTACACAAGGGTGGGGTTTAGGAGTTTGAACACCTCCTATAAACCAATGATTTTTTTAATTTTTTTGCATCAAAATTATACTTTGAGGCTTTTATTTTCATTTCCTTAAAAATGTAAATCCTCCCATGAAAGTAATCTATGTATGCCACTGTCACAATCACACAATGATGTATATTGTACGAACTATGTGGTTGAGAAAATAGTAAAATCAAAATGTTTCAGTTCTAATTTTATCACTAAAGCACTGAAACGTTTATATTTTTTGAAGACAAAAATATTTACATGTTTGCTCAAAATGGTTCAGCAATAACTGTGAATAAAAATTAATCCCCCCCCCCGACACACAACTAATTTCTTTTTTGATTTTTTTGATAATATGTAGTTAATTTCCCATCTTTCTATTTTATTTTAAAACTGAAAATGTTATTTGTTTATAAGAAAATGTTTATATGTTAATTATCTTTAGCAGGGCTGTTTTTAACCTCCTAGGCACTTTGATAGTTACGCCCTTGCCCTTTTTCCAGAACACCCCCTTCTTCTTTCAGTTCTTACTTTTCCTGTTTTGTTATGGGAGAGATTTTCCTTTAATTCTGTTACTCTTTTTCCTTTCTTTGTTTTTGCTGTTTGGATGGTCTTTCTGTTATCCACCACTTATGTACCCGTCGTGTTACGGCCTGACAGTCGCAAGGAAAAAATAGTGGTATGGTTTAAACACTTTTGTTCATTTCTTACTTTACGGCATCACGGACCACCCACCTTTTTGTAAATTAGTACAGTACATTAATGAAATCGTTTGCAACTACAGTATAGAGTATGCATTACTTTATGAACTGTTTTCCACTTGTTAATTGTCATCTTTTCACTGCTTATTACTTTACTATCTTTTTACTTTTCAAAATCCTTATTCTTTGTTTGAGTTACTGTTATTGTACTTGGGCAATGAAGATTTTCTTTAAAAAAACGAATGATTTTTTCGAGAAAATCATTAACAAAAATATTGTAATCAATTTCCATTGTGATAGCATTTTGAGTGCATAGCAACATCAAAATGTTAAGCTTTTCATTTTCGATAGTGTATCACATTTCATTGTTTACTCTCGTGAAGGCAGAAATGCTTCTCTAGATTCACTAGGCAGTCGTATGCTCACAGTAACTAAAATATTTTCTCTTTTATTGCCCTCTAATCTTTTGCAAACCTAGGCACGTGCCTAAGCGAAAAAGCGGCCCTGATCTTTAGTAGAATTGAAACTAAAAATACATAAAAAATTTAACCCCTATATATATTCATATATATAAATAAGATGATTTACAAGAAGTATTATGTATAGTAAACTGAAACATCTGCTCATGCACCTCAGTGCCCAAGGTCACGAAAACTGAGATGAGCACAGTGGGTTTTACCCCTTGAATGGTCTGTTGTGCCACTGAAAATTGAGCTGAATAATATTAAATAAAGTTCTGGAAAAGAGTAAACATACAACATTGGCGAAAAAAAAGTTTCAGGTACATGATGGTCAGCAAAAGCAGGTGCCGTATGAGTTATATAAGACTTGGTTATATGCATATAAGAAATGTCTGGCTGAAAAATGTGATAGGAATGAAGAAAAAGGTTATAATATTGGGGGAGGCAACTTTCCTTTTGAAACAGATGGACAAATTCGAAATTTACCTAATGTTCGTGATTTCAAATACCTTACTCCAGAGAATAAATGTTACCAGCAAATAAAACATTGCATTAAATTGAGTGTGAATTATTAAAAAACCATCGTTTACTAAAATATCGAGAAAATTATTGGAAGAAATTGAACAAGAAGCAAAAAGTTTGTCTTATTTGAAAAGGAAGCTAGACAAGCTTACAGGAAGAAGTTAAGTAGTTCATGAATTTGAAAAATAAGGGAAAATTTCAAAGTGAATTCATTTTATATCATATGCGATAGGACAATAGCAGAACTATCCTGAAGAGCTGAGATACATAAACCTGTTAAGAACATTTAACTGTATTTTCTGATGAAAGATTATTACCTAAAATTAAGAAGAAAACTCTTTCAAAAATTAATGGATATTTATAAAGACGATATTAAATCTTCTAATTTTGATGATCAGTTTTTATGATTTTTAAAAAGAAACAAAGATAGAATGAAAACCCCACTCGAAATTTATTGAGTTGCAAGAGAAATGGTATCAACTTTCCTAATGTGCAGAGATACTTTTCAAAATATTTTTAACAATACTGATAACCAAATACATTAGGGGAGAGATCTTTTTCAGTTTTAAGGAGCGTTAAAAATTATTTTAGAAGTGTTGTGGGAGAGAAGACAAGTTGTACAGCACGGGCATATTGCATATAAAGCAAGACTTTTTGTACAAAATACATATGGCAAGGAATGAATGGATTTGTCAAAGAAATCAAGATGTAATGTTTTACAGAAAAATTGCAAGCTCTTTAGTAAGGTTTTATATTATATTTTTAAAGATTTACCATGAGCCATTGACTTTTATTATTAGCTGTACATTTTATTTTGAGAATTTAGGTTTAGTGAATCTTTTCACTATTTTAGTTTTTTGACTTAAGAGTCCATGGGCCTCAAAAATTTTACCAACAAGGGCCTCCAACTGCCTCTGACTTCTTCAACATATTGTATTTAAATTGGGTGTAGACCTCCATCACATGTCGAAAAGATACAAATTTTCTGACAAAATGTCAATCATAATACGACATCAGCATAATTTATGAGGAACTTTAGAGAGATATT
>BMAO01001593.1:0-23785 GCA_019973975.1 Trichonephila clavata | reverse complement strand
TTGGGCTAAGATTTTTGTAGCGTGGCCGGTGTTTGTTTTAACATGTAGAATTGGTCGAGGGGTAGCTAAGTCTTGATAGAATACTTCTCCACTCTAAGTTTCATCTTTCTTTTATTGAACATCACCAATATATCAAGTGTAATCACATCAACATAATTTACGGAGTTTTACACACACAAAGCAGAAGCAACACTTAAAAGCGATGTGGACACATTGTTAACAAACAGACAAAGTACACAGAGAGAAAGCAACCGACTGCTCCGAGCTTTTAGACTGGCGGTGAAGGTCGTACGACTCTTTTGTAACAGGAGTCGTGACTGGATGCAAATGCACGCTTGCAATTAGATTAAGATTAAGATTATAACTGTCTTGTGCCAAAGAATTAAAAAATAATTTAACGAAGTAAAGTTAAAGAGTTACAGTTTGTAACACTCCCTCTCGTCTACCCTGTGACCCGACTAAAGGTGTTGGAGGAAGTGAAGAACGATAAGACATGATAATTTCTAAATATTTATTCAGCACTTTAATTAACTCAAAAAAAAAGTTCACTGAATCACAATAAATAGGATGTTTCCGATTAACTAGCAGAGGTAAGGAGACGAGATTCGCGTTTTCGGAGAATACTTCCAATAATTAATAGACTTTTTATTAATCAATCTTCTACCTTAATATTGCTTTAAACAGTAGATATGTAACTAATTGCCACTTAAACCTCTTTAATAATTTAAATATCAAAAAGTACTATAAATGTGACTAATACCTGAACTGTAGGTAGTTTTCTTAACTTTTAATGCGTAATCCTTCAATCTCTTTATAATTACAAATTCTAATCTTTCTTCTCTCACATTGACATACTAACTCTCTTCCGTATATCACTTCTACTTAATATATCTCAATTTGTCGCTCTTTAACTAACTCGTCTAGAAAGCACACCTGAACCATTTGTAATAAATTTAACTTGCTTATCACTGTTTCTTCTTAAGAGAAGGTTGTTATTTTTCATAACCCAAAGATATTCCCAGAAGGTTAGTAGAAGGACGCGTATAGATCCGTCACAAATTTTTAATTTTATTATCAAATTACATTTAATTTTATTAAAAAAGAAGTGTGTAATAAAATGCTTTTTAATTAAATCATTTTAAATTATTGTGTTCAAGTAATTGGTTCACTCTCCCAACATTATATTTAAAAAAAATTTAATTGAGCATATTGTATTACACAACACACTCCAGCGATTAATTTAATACCCGCGATTAAGTAACTCATTTATGAATTGCGATATAAATGTTTCCAAATACGAGAGCAATTCGGGAACAAACCGCCGTTTGGGAGTGGCGCTGGAAGTATGAATCGGAGTGCCCTCAATCGAATGCACGAGCGATCTTTGAATAAGTAAGCTTCCAGTCGGCGAGTGAGAGTCTCGTAGGGCGATGATTTTTTCTAGTTATGACGAGACAAAATGTGTGCTACCATAGAAATTCCCGCGAAATGTGAGGTGCGAGGAGTGATAAGATTTTTTTAGGCCAAAACACTGTCAGCAGCGGATATCCATCATGAAATGGTTGCATAATATATGCCAAATATTATGAGTATAGGTGCAATATGTCAATTGATACGTTTTTTCAAGGAACAAACATCCATGAGGAATCCCAAAGTCTGTAGTGGTGCTAATCTCATCAAAGAAATCGATGAAAAAATTCGTTAGGGCTCCATAATTTCACAATCTCCCAACTTTCAAAACACTCTCCAAACATTTCTCGGACAGTTTTGTATAAGACAGTCACGGGAACATTAGGCTACCGGAAGTTCTTTGCTTGATGGGTACCGAAAATGCTCCCAAAATTCCACAATGGGTGCTGTCTTAGAATTTCTTCCCCGGTACCCCACGGATGGCGAGGACTTTTTGAACAGAATAGTAACTGGTGACGAAACTTGGTTAGCGCATATCAGTGCGGAGACAAAACAACAGTCTATGGCGTGGGATCATATCGTTTTTCAAATCCGGCTGAGGAAAGCCCGTTAAACTTTGTCTGCGAGGTAGCTGGCGTTTACCGTCTTTTGGAATGCTCAAAGAATCTTCTTATCGAATTCATGACACGTGGAACAATAATAAATTCCGAAATTTACTGTCGTACGTTGAAGAAAGTGAAAAAAGCCATCCAGAACAAACTTTGCGGCCTACTGAGTTCTGGAGTTGTATTTCTGCACGATAACGCGTTCTCTCACACAGCTGTAAGAACACGAGAGCTTTTGCGCGAATTCAAATGGGATGTGTTTCAACATCCTCCCTACAGCCCGTGCTTGGCTCCATCTGATTACCATCTGTTCACCGCAATGAAGAAGTAATTGGGTGAGGGGGGAGCATTTTCACTTGCCTCTAAAATACACTCATGTCCATAAATTAAGGATAATTCAGAATCACACAGAAATTGAACTCTAAAATAAAAATTTCACCTGTAGAATTATCACACACATCTTGAAGAAGAATATGCAAATTACAGGAAGCCACCAGATGGCACGGTTAGTACGTCACAAAGACGAGAGTGTAAGAGAGGGATATATAAGGAATGGTGGCAAAGAAGTTAAATTGTTCACAAGCACTTTAAAAGCCTTTCAGAGCAATAACCGCATAGTTATGGCACAAAGGAAGCATTTGGATGATTTTTTACGTGGTAGAATTATCGGACGACTGGAATGTGGACGTACCCAGCTGGAAGTATCCGAGGAACTTGGAATCACTCAGAGTGTCATCTCCAGGCTTTGACAACGATTCCAAGATGATGGTAATGTGAGTAGATGTTACAGCACAAGTCGCCCCTGAGTTACAACGCCGAATGATGACCGGTATTTGGCAGTTACTGCCAAAAGAAACAGACGGAGCACAGCATCAGACCTATCTCGTCAGCTCTCTTCAGCTACCGGTACGACAGTTTCAAGGCAGACCGTGTATAGACGCTCAGGGTACATTGGTCTATATGCTCGTAGGCCTGTCAGATGTTTTCCTCTTACCGCAACTCACTGTCGCCTGTGATTTATAACATCATTGGGAGTAGAGAGCATGCATTGTGGACACCGCAACAGTGGTCTTGTGTGATGTTTTCCGACGATCCAGGTTTAGTTTGCAGTCTGATTCTCGCCGACTTTCATATGGAGAGCGCCAGGCACCCGTTACCACCAAGAGAACACCATTAAACGACACCGTTACGGTGGTGCAGGATGGCTCGTTTGGGAGGAATTATTCTTGGTTCCAGAAATGACCTGCATGTTCAGAGTGTAACGATGACAGGCCACATCTATCGGGATGTCATTCTGGAACAACATGTACGTTTGTTTCGGGGCGCCATGGTGTGAATTTCTGTTTATGGATGACAACGCCCGTCCTCACCGTGCAAACATTGTAGACGAATACCTTCAATCGGAGGATATCACCCGTATGGATTGGCCAGCATACTCACTGGACTTGAATCCAATAGAGCATGTGTGGGATATGCTTGGCCGACGAATTTCAGCCCATCAACCCCCTCCCACCTGTCTACCGGAACTTCGGAGGGCATTGCTTGATGAGTGGTCCCAAGATCAGATTGATAATTTGATACTCAGCATGCGTAGGCGTTGTAAGGCCTGTATTGCATCGTCCGGGAGACATACTCCGTATTAACCATCATACTAACCATGGTATACTGTTTTTTGTAAATAGGTTCCTTTTTGAAATTTGCTCCAGGGAGTAAAAATAGCAATTTTTATTAATTATTAATACATATAGCATTTTTTTTGCTCTTTACCTTTTGTTTAATAAATAGACTTTACAAATGGTCAATTTGTTTTGCTTCTGTCTCTTTCTTTGCCTGAACTTCATTATCCTTAATTTATGGACATGAGTGTATGTTTAACACTACTATCTTTGTACCTGAAATATGCGCTTGCTATTATATTACTGTGGCTTTGACCATCTTATTTTTGACCTTAACTGTTTTTTAAATATCTTCTTATTGTTTTACTTTAATAGATTTATGGTAATCTAGTTTATTTACATATATTTAAAATCGGGTACTTTTTACCATTATTTTCGTTTTAGGGACACATTATCAAAGCAGTTCGGAGATCACTGATCTGGATAATATACTATTTTTACTGTTAACTTTACCAAAAGATACTTAATTTGTAACGGATCTATACGCGACCTTCTATTAATCCTCTTGGATATTCCTTTGGGCCAACAAATATTAACCAATCTTCTCCTATAGAAGGAAATGTGATATTCAAATTAAGTTTATTATGTATATTCCTACATCACGAGTTAAAGTGTTAGTGAATTGTGAGTGGATTAGAAGTGAAGAGAATAGTGAATAGTTAGTGAATTGACAGTGAAGAGAATAGGTAAACAGAAAGTTAGAAGTGTAGCTAACAAGGAGTGTCAAGTAAGATTCAAGGTAAAGATTACCTTGTAGAGGATTATAATCAGGAAGTTAAAGTATTTACAATTGATTAGAAGACTGCCTAAAGTCAGGTACTGTCAACTTCATATTACGTTGATGCTTAGAGTGTTAAAATCGTTAGGCGAACATTAAATACTTAGCTTCTGAGTAAAGTAATATGAAGAAGGACCCACATTATTGTATGTATCTCCCCAAACGCGAATCTCGTCTCTTCTCTCTATTGTTTGACTGAATTATCTTATTTATAGTATTATTTGTGTTTGAGTCTTTTAAAGTGGTAAATAAAATTGTTGACATTTATCATGTCGAATGATCCTTTATTTCCTTCCACACCTTTAGATGGTTTACAGGGTAGAAGGGAAATGGGCTCGTTTCAAATTCTATTCTTACTTTTCAAAGCCAGCTTCTTCGTTTCTTTCCCAATCCATATTTTATTTTTCTTGCCTTATTTTAAAGTGCATTTTCTTTATTTTTTTTTAATTTAAAAAAAAAAATCGAGTTTAAGTTTTTTTGAATAAATTTTCTTTCACAAATCAAAAATTACAAAAGTAAATTTCCTTTATTTCGACGAAATGTAATTTGTTTAAAGATATTACATTTGTAAAGAAGAAAAATCATAAATTTTTCCCTTTTTTTTTTAAAGAAAGAAATGCAACACACAACGACATCAAAGAAAGAGATGTCCGATGCTTTTACAAAAATTCCAGTAATAGCTTTTCCAACGTCGTAGTTTACAGTTAGATAAGATATATATAAACAAAAAAAACTTAACTCCCAAAATTATTTTTAATCTCTTAAATAACTGAACAAAAAAGAAAAGCTATTTAAAACTTATAGTCGCGTAATGCTGGTAGAGAAACATAATTTTACACGAGTTTCTAATTCGATGAATATACACGAAAAAAAGGCTTTCGTGGTCTGAATAATCAGACTGGTAAGGGGAATAATTAATTAAGATGCAAATGAGTGCATTTTAAATTAGTTCCGCCGCTATGTTTTATGCAATTTCTTATCATTACATAATCTGTGACTTCTGCAGTTTTCTTATTACCGAAAGAAGATTATTTCATTTCTAAGCATCTGATGAATGTAAACAGTTTTCAAAAAGAATTATAAATGAGCACATCTAAGAAAACACTCATATTAGATTTTGTAAAACCCGCTACGTATTATTTTCAAATTCGTTTTTTAGCAGCAAAAAATGTATATTCTGCAGCATAATTTATTTACAAGTAATAAGACATTTTCCTCGTTTTTCTTCTGACACTGAAATCTAAGAATGTCCGAATACTTTATTTAAGATTTAATTCTATTTTTCGTTTTAAGCTTTATGGAATAATTTGAATCTTTGTTATATAAGACTATATTTTTTTAAGGTGTGTTGGATAGATGTTTAAATTTCTTTATGTGTCTATGGTTCTTTTTTTAAACACGTAGTTATTATTCATTTTTTGTGATAATATAATGTAAATATGTATATATTTTGAGAAAATTATGTAACAGCATATACAGGGTGCCTCAAGGTTATAGGGGCAAACTTTATGGAGAGGTAGGGGCATCACTAGGATTCAGATTTACATAGCAACCCATAATCGGAAGCGTCCTCGTTTGGCGATAGGTGGAATTGTTCACAAGAGTATTAAAGGAAACACATCAATTCCCACTGCCATCGCTCAAATAACTATATGGAATGTTTTGCGAACACTGAGCTGGCAAATATGCACCTGATTTACGCACTGGCAGAAGGAACTGTACGAGCAGGAGAGAGATTGTATCGCAAAAAGTACAGAAGCACCGGACCGCTGGATGTTACAATTTGTGTGAATATGGATCATTACGAGGTAATAGGCATAGTGAAGTTGGGACACAAGTGCCTTGAACTCTTAGTATGACCCAGCTTTGACCAATATATATTTTAGATGATTTCAGTCTTGAGTCTCTTCGTTTTTTGTACCTGTTGTAATACTTTAACATGACGTTTCCGATCATGGGTTGCTATGCAAATCTGAACCCTTGTAATGTTCCCTACGTCTCATGAAATTTTGTCCTAATAATCCTGGGATCCCTTGTATATGTGTGTGAAGAAATGGGTTACGTGTATCAAATCAATATATAATCTTATCAGCATCGACTAATGAATATGAGGGGAAAAAGTGTTTTATTTATAAATAAGGGATGATATGGTTTATTATAGAGTAGACATTATATAGAGATGATTTATTGTAGAGATTACTATTTTAATATTTGTATTATTTATCACAGAGGGGGGGAAGGAGGCGGAGGAGAATGCTCAATTGTACACGCTAAATCCAAGCAACTCAAATATATTTTCGTGTATACTCAGGTAGCCATAACAATATATATTCCTCATTTGCTTATGGATAATTGTAAGGACTGAGAGCTGTGGGAGGAAGGGAAGGATGACTAGCCATATCAATAATCAAACTATTTATTGAACGTACAATTTATCAACACAATTCAAATAATTTAAACGAGAAAAGATATTCTCAATCTTAGCAATGCACAAGATGCAATGATGAAGCTAAGCACGAGATGCGCGAATTATGAGAAGACTTTAAACACACACACCGACTTTCTTATACCAGGATTAAATCTAAAAACCCAATTATCTGAGCAATAATTTAACTTTAGTGGCTAATCGTCCCTTTATTTCTTTCACCTATCGAATCTCTGAAATACACAATAAAATGATATAATACCTGATCAGTAGTAATCTATCATATCCCTCACTTTCTCTCTCATTAGCTTGAAAACCTAGACTATATATAGCCGACTTAATCTGAATAATCAAGTTTTCTTCTTCAGAGGGTTGGCTATGAATAAACTCGAATTGATAGACTAAGATTTTCCAAGAAAATTATATTAAAGACTTAAAATTTCTATAAAAAGAACTTATTAATTTCTATAAAAAAACTTATTAATTTCTATAAAAATAACTTTTTCCTGTTATTTCCCCAAATCCAGAACAATGATTTAAGACATCTTAAAAACTTACAAATATAAAGTAACCACTTATAACATTTAATATAATTCTGAGTTGTTCATTTAGTTTCAAAAGTTTTCGGAATCCAAGCTCATAGGAATAGTCTGAACTAAATTGCCTTTTATTGGATCGAAACATTTCTCCAAATACTCATTTATGACGTAGTAAAAAGTTATTCCAAAATTGAGGAAATTAGAAATATTTAACAATAGAAAGGGTTTAAAATAGGGCAGTATTAATTAAATAAATTGTAAAGCTTGATATTATTCTAGTTGAGAAATCACAGCACTCTCTGTTAAAGTCATGTGGCATTTACAATAGCGATTTGGAGATATTAACTTAATATTAACTTAATAACTTAATAATATTAAGCATAATTATTCAATGCGTTAATACTCTTGTTTCCTTCTAAGAAAGCTACGCAATAAGAAAAAAAAATAAAATTCATCTCTTTAAAAATATTTATTAGCAATATCCAAGAAATGTTTGTGAATTCAATAGAAATAATAAAATGTGTTTGAGCAAAAATAAAATCATTTCTACAAAATAAAGCCACTAAAAAGGGAAACGAATTTTTCTTCTGGAGTCTGTGAACCAATGGCAAATCCTCATGCGTCAGGTGAGCTCTAGAAGTGTCAAAACGGATCGAACAAAAAAACTCTAAGAAAAGATAAATAAAGTTAACATTAAAACTGTTACACGGAACAAAAGTTCCAATCAAGCTAAACACGATTTCATTCCATTCAGTTTGAGTAATTGTATTAGAAACTGCTCAATAAATATATGATTTAATTTTTACTCGGTTACTATTTGCTTAAAAAGCAAAAATATAATTTATTATTTCACTATTGTTTGAAATGTAGTTTTAAATTTATTTATCGATACGTTTGAAAATATTAAAAAAATACATAGATCGAACAATGTACCGTTCTTAATAATTATCTATAGAAAAAAAGCCCTTTAAAGGAACGTAAATTATCATCATTGTTGTTTATGTTCCTTTCGCATCAACATAAATCATGAGTTCAAACCATGATTATTTTTAAGAGCCAGCGTATAAAATGACGGCCATTCTGGAATGTTAGTTTTCATGTGGTGTCATACTGAGATTAGCAGTGTGAGGTATTAACATTAAAACCATCTTCTACACTTAACTGGGGATCTAAATTACAATAGCCTTCCCCAAAGTCTAAGAGTGACGTTGTTGAAATCGAATTCGCATTTAAATTCATGAGTTTTTTCAAGGAATACACAGCTTCCGTGACCGAATTATAAAAAAGAATCGCCCCGATTTGTTTTGTTTTTCTTGTCTGCGTTTGGCGTATAAAAAATATGGAAGTTATATCCAGAAATGGTTCCAGACAGAAAAAATGTCCCCATTATAATAAAAGTTTGAGTAGTTGTCACTTATATCTGTTACCGTTATACGCCTTTAAAATTTATAAGAATTTAATCAATGCATTGCGTTTTTCTCTGTAACAGTTGAAAAGTCGTAATTCCATTAAAGTATCGAAGATATATATGTTACCGTTAAGAGTATAATTCAGTTATTTCATAGAATAACTAGGTATTTCATGTAATAACTAGACAAGTCAGCTGAAGTATAAAATAGATGAAAAATTTCATACTTTACCTAGTTATTCAATGAAATAACTAGGGATAGACCGTTAAAGTGAAAAATAAACAATTTCAAAGGTATTTTAGAAATTAATTGCTCATAAATAGCTAGAATCTCTCTAAAAAATATATTTTCTGTCTTTTGCAGATAAATTGATAAATAATAAGGGAAAGCAGATAAAATATAATTTATTATTGCTCATATTGCTAACATTAGTTAAACAGAAAGGGGAGAAAAGAATATGCGGAAAAAAATATTAGATTTAAATATTATCAGCAAAAATAATGCTGGGAAGAAAACTGTTGCTTAATATAAAAATTGCGTAAACTTTTTTAAACAAAAATGTAAAAGAATATTAATTTAAGTTTTATGAGATACCTTTATTTTACTTTTCATTATTTATTAGAGCAAGGATTGCTGTAGTGACACTTTGGATTGGACTGCTTATTATTTTTGAAACAACCTCACTTTTTACCATTACACATTTTTTTTACACGAGCACTTTTTAAATCCTTACCGCAACTTTTAGCTGTTGCAACAGATAGAAGCATAGCATCAATACTTAGAACTTCTTCAATGAAAATTAATTCTCACTGACATATACTGAACTGATATCTAGAGTAGGCCATCTCTAGTTCCTAATCGGAAAACTACTTCCCAAAGCAGCTAGAACCGGTTCAGAGAACTTTTTCAAGTGCCGTATTTCATGCTTTAACGATCAAGTAATCGTTATTCCACAAAATACCTAGTAAAATCGTGAAATTCAATAATTTTATATTCTTTAACTGAATTGCCTAGTTATTCTTTGAAATAACGGATTTCATACTTTAATGGTAACATATACATCATATGTTACAAAAGAATATTTATTAATTCCAGTAAAAGTAAAACGAAAATTAAAATGAATTATTTTCTACAGAATTACAAATTGAAAATATGATATTATGTGTTGAAGTTCTTTTACACTTAAAAAAACAATCTAGATGTGAATTCTATGGTATTTATTCAAAAAGAATCCATAAAGAACGCTATGACAGAGAAACAAATTAGACTTTGAGAAACGGAAATCCTAATTTGTCCTGCCACAGGAACTCCTGCTGTAAGTAACCAGAAAACCACCCACCATGTCACTACTATTATATGGAAGGTGGTTCTATGGTCATTCTACTGTAATTTATGGTTGCTCTAATGGATAACTTCTTGTTAGAACGTGACTATATGACTTTTTTTTATTGTTTGACCATTTTGTTTTAAGTAGAATGAGTAAATTTGTGAAATGGGGTTGAATCTTGAATTATATGAATCAAATGTAAATTTACTTATTGGAAGGGTCAACATTAATCATTTTCTCACTTCGAACCTTTACTTTTCTCCTGTCTTACATTGGATTTCTTGATACTTCAGACTTTGCATTATTATTTTATTGGAAACGATTAAGGCTTTAGGTATTTAAAAGGTTTTAAATTTATTTTTTTGCTTTTGACCATATTTTATAGGATGAATTAAAATATGCTTAAAAGGTCGCAATTATATTGTAAAAGAAAAGTAAATACGATGGATTCTGCTTTCTGTTTTTTAGAAACATTTAGACAAAGTATATTTCTTTCCATTAATTATAATTTATTTTTGACTGAATCGTATTAAATTATTTGAACTTCGAGCATAGTTATAAATAAATATGATCTATAAGTATTTTTTTCTTTATCAATTAAAATAAAAAATTATCAGTTAATTTAAAGATTGTTATTTAAATATAAAAAAGTATAACTATTGATCATCCATTTTGTAATAAATTTAAAAATCCAGTATTTTACTTTAAATGGCGATATTTTCTGCAAAATACTGTTGCCATTATATTTTTATGAGAATATATTAATACACAAAAATAGTTTGTTTTGGGAATCATGTCTTTTTTACCCTTGAATTTTTATCTAAATTTGCCTTTTTGGAGATACTTCAATTTTTATTTTAACCCCTTAACTTCGATTATAAATTACTCGATTCTCACCCCAGAGCCACCACTTTTTACATAGGGGCGCGTATGCAGTGTATTGGGGAGAATAGAAAAGTCACAAATAAGCAAAAAAATTTCTGAAATAAGTAAATCCTGCTCTAACACTATCAATATCGTTTTATTGCATTCCACACGCTTCGGAAAAGCTTTATTGATAGCAGCGCAAAAAAAAAGAATCGTATTTCTCAGTAGGACATATATGAAATAATTTGAGTATCACAATTTGGCGAGTGTGAAGGATTCCTTATTTAGATCATTATTTATGAAGGTTGATGTTTTCTTTGGATGAGATTGATGAGGCAGTCTTGTGATTATTTAAATCAGTTTTATTCCGCATCTTGAAACACATAAGCATGTTAAACATAAAGCATGACAAGGACGACACAATACACAATAAAGAAAACGAATGTACTATGAGCTGCAGCCGACTACATGTTGAAGGCAGACAAATAACAGAAGAGAAAGAGGGCGGACTAAGTTTGCATTTACGTCACGGGGATATGGATCTGAATAGATCCTCCATCCCCTATCTAAGGTGTTAGTGACCTGAGAGGTGGATTGTCCTTCCTGGGAGAAGAAATTCATTCAGGTGGAAAGGCTGATTCCTAATTGGTCGTCGGGAGTAGGCAGGTGGGCGGAGACAGCAGTCGCACTCCTGAGGGCGGTCTCCAGGAATCTCAGTATTTATAGGGTATCTGAGTGGGTGGATAGGTGTAGTTCAAAATACTAGTTAGGCTGGTGGCTAACTTATTACTAAAACATGGGTCCTGAAGGGATGGACCATAGGCAATTAAAAGTTATTAAGAATAAATTATATATATAATGGGGATTATTACATATATATACGTCCGGGACTCTCAATGCAATGTTTGAGTGAGAAGGATATACACTCCGGTGGCAGTTAAAAGGTTTAAAATCACGTTACAAAATAAGATGTTATTGTCATGTGATACATATGAAGACGAGAGATGGAAGAACAGAAACATACAATACAAACAGAAAAATACATACTTTATTACGAACGATGATCCCAGCATAGAACAGAAGAGGGCGCTGCATTCCATTCGAGACGGGAATCCATTTCAGGTGAAAGTCCGACTTCTTCTTCCGAAGATACATCCATGCCTTTTTCCAGGATTCGAACCCGAGCCCACTCGGTTACAAGCCGATGGTCCTATCCACAATACTGGCCGGGCGGCTGCAAAGTAAGATGTAAAAAGTTAACGGAAATAGCAAAACATGCTATTCAGGAAATGACATTAACCTGTTTGTAAATAGGTGATTAATAATAATGTACATACTTCTAAGAATAATTATTTTCGAAATACAATTCTAGATTACTTTGTATTGATTCTTTATAGAAAAGTAGATTGTTTACTTCTTGATATTCTTGTTTATAATTATTTAGATTTTTTTTTTATAAATAAGTAATAAATAATGGTGTTTTAAAATTTATTTCATTGTTTCAAAGAAACAGATTACTTTTTGACACTCTACGGTGATTATATTTTTACAAATTAATTTTCATAGTAAAATTGTTTTAACATTATTGCTATCTGTATTTCAGCTTCTAAATTTTATTCTAGTATATAGTAATATAGTAAAAAAGGGTTGGCACCTTTGCATATTGCTTAATCCTACAATCGTAGCTCTAAGCCTAAGAATTTTCCAATGTACAGGGTGATTCACCAATAAGTATACACTTTCAAGATGCCGTGAAACAGTAACAGACAAAGATAGGTACCACCTCAGCGAATTGAAGGTAGATGTACTCTTCAAGTTTGTCTAGCCTCTGATGTAAGTGACGTAGTCAATAGGGGGCTTGTCATGTGACCAGTCAGTCAAAACTGCAGTGTCTGCTGTGGAGAAGGCTTCTTGTATTCTTAAATTTTGCAAAATGGAATCCGTAATTGCTGTGCAACAGTGCTCTTGATCATGATTCTGAAAAGAATCTGCAACAAGAAATCTATCTGATAAAAGTATGAAAAATTTAAAACAATAGGTTGTTTGTGTAAAGATAAAAGTCGTGGACGAAACTGAAGCAGCGTTTCACAGTCGCTGTAGATGGACTCGATAGCCTAAAAAGCTTTTGGGCGGAAATGGATTAACGGTTCGATGTGAGTTGTGTGACAAAGGGTCACACAGAAATATCTTTCACACATAAAACATCTGTGACTTATTCTAACAAAACTTAAAACAGTTCCATACAATTCTGTTACAGGTGACATGTAATGTTTTGTATTGTTCTTGACTTATAATGCACTGAAACTATATACTTATTTATGAATACCCTTGTATTGCTGTTGCCATTTTGCTTTATCTTATTCTGTCTTGTTTTCTTGCTTACTGTTTTGCTTTAAGGTATCCGACTACTTGCGAAAACTTTTTTTTAAAAAAAAAATGGAGATATGGGGATTTTTTTTTGTTGGTTTTAGATTTGCTTAGTATATTTTAAGAAAAATATGGTAAAATTAAGCATAGAAAAAGAAATTATTATTACAAAATTGGGAAAAAAATGCGTAAAAATGGACAAAAAATAACATAAACGTGGCCCATTCTGTGCCAAAAGTTTATGAACAGAATTTCAATTTTTCAGTTCTGATGTGCTGCTATGTTATTCATTTTTGAAATGACCTCCATGATAAGAAATATTTTAATTTTTACAAAAACTAGATCCCTTTATCTTTACTATTATATGATATTGCTTATTTAAACGTCACTATTTTACTTTCATTTATGTTATCCTTGACTATTTCTTATTTTGTGAAGAAATTTCGTGTTTTTCAGTCCAGTAATACTGAATAAAAAAAGTGGAGGGTTAGTACCTTGAAATATATTGAACCCTACTGTTTTGTCCTAAGTTCGGATAAGACAAGTAAATGCTGGTCTCAATGTTCAGTTTGAATTGTAATGTTTACTATCGTATTACTCATTTATGGAATAACATTTTTGTTCCATTTTTCTGAATTCATGTATATGTAATATTTTATTTATTTAAATCTTCTTCAACTATATCAATAATAATGTTATATGATTGGTTCGCTTTTCACGTTTAAATTGGGGACATTTTGAATCGGAACATTTATTTTTTCTCATTGGTTTGTTTTCTACACAAAAATTATTTTTAATATGTTGTTTTTTATATTACCCAATACCATATTAATACAAAAATTTGGAAATTATCTTCTATTTATATTTAAAAATGACATCAATTTATTAAGAGAACTAATATTCACAAATTACAATAATGTTTTTTTTTTTCATTTTTGCCATTATGCTTTAAAATATTCCAATACATTGAGTATATATTCAATAAAATGTATTGAATCAAATGCTGTTGAAACAAATGTCTTATCGTTAATTTTTTTAAGTGTTCAAGTGCAGACAGATCCAATAAATAACTTTACTTATTTCCATTTTAATTCATCGAGAATTTCTAAAGTTGCAATATACTTTTCACAATTCAATCCAATCATCTAATCTACCAAAGTGTGGTAATATTGTTCAGTCCTACTTAATTTAGCGTTTTGAAAAAGTGCTGATAAAATCAATGATAAAAGTATGCTCTCATTCCATAAAGTAGTTGAGATAATTTAGGAAGTTCTGAAATGACATGTTTGATTCCAAACTCTATCCATCAGAGGTGTTGTCACACTCATTCCATTTAAGGAATGTACTTCCCGGTTGCTATAAATCTTCTACAATCATCTAAATTTACTCTCAGAATATAATGGAGTCTTTCAGCACTTCCATTTAAAGCAGATTTTTATAATTCGAAGGTTTATGTCTCAGTGGGGAAATTTGGAACTTCTTTCATGAAATTGATTAAAAGAAAAGGCCTAATGTTTACGTTGGATTGTTTTACAATGCAATTAATTCATATGTGATCTGATATGTTGTGATTCTAGTCTGTAAATATTACAATTATTTTCGATTTAGTCTTAAGGAATTTTTTCCGCCGGAAATTATGTGCCTTAATAAGCTAAATTCTAAATAAAGACAAATCACGTGTTCTCCATCGAATTGAAACCAGAATTAAAAAATTGTACTTGCTGCTATATTTGTGTGGGGGTATCATCTACATAACCCGGGGTTCTACCTCAGAACAGAAGTGATCACTTTTGTCTAGTGGTATGTTACATTTGTCTAGCGGTGGTATGTCTCGGGTTCTGTCCTTCGGATATGCGTCACTATAGTTGTAAAATTTAGAAAAAATTTCAAAATTTATAATTGGTAAAAATGTTAAAATATTAATACAAAAAATTTCGTCAAAAAATGGTTGAGTTAAAAGAAATTCTTAAGCGTGTACTTAACGAGTTCTTAAACGTACATAACTCACTTACTTTTATGCTTTATTATTGTTGACAGATATGTAGTTTTTAATAGAAAGTTTCTACAAGAAGAAAAAGTTGGCAACAATGTAATACTTGAACTATTTGGCTGAAAACGCATGCTAGAGCATTTATCATGAGTCTATGACGTCACATGAATTTACGAAATGATTGGCTCAAAATAAGTGCTTGCATTTTTTTCATGTAACTATGACGTCATATGAATTTATGAACTGATTGGTGTAAAACGCGGGATTGTAGTTATTATGTGACTATGACGTCACATTAGCTCATCGTATATAATTGATGCTTTTTGAGACAATTATTAGTAATCTATGCAGATGATTTTTTTCTTAGCTTGAAATAAATGTGGATGATTTTCAACTGGCATGCTTAAGAATTTAGTATAATAAAATTAATAATATGATAATTAAATTTCATTAGTTAATATATTCGTAATGTGTGAGTTTGATGAGTAGCATTTATTAGTCAAACCACGTTAGATAAATAATTTTGTGTCAAGAAGAAATATATTCTTATCAATTAATTATATATAAGGAGGTCTTTATTTTTTATAAATAAAAAAATTTCAGATTATTTTCCAATTTAAAACTTCATCTGTAATTTGTAAGATTTGAGCTATTATATAATCAAATAAGAATCAAACTTTCATGTTCTTATAAAGAATAAATTAGTAGAATAGCGTGTTTTAATATCATGAAAGTAGATGTTTCAAAATCTGCATTGCAAGATAAAACAAATTAAAGCTATTTTGAAATTATAAAATTGAAAACGCTAAATATGAATTAGATACCCAGAACACTAAAATATTTTTGGAAGAATATATAAACACTTGCTTATATATAAAAACATTTTATAAAATTTTGAAGTAATTTTTAAAGTATAATACATCAATTAATGTAAAAAACAGATAGATTTTTTTTTAAATATGGAGAAGAGAGATTTTTAGCGCAACAGATTTACAAAAAGATGATACATAAAAATAAAAATAATTGTTTATAAGCATATTAGTAAAATTGAGTGTTCTAACAGGATTTAATTTTTTTTATTTGATGAAATTATCAAAAACATGTTTTACGCAGTGTTTATTCGGTTAAAGTTTAGTTTTTGCTACACAATATTTTCCCCTTATTTATTCATATAGCATAATAGATATACACGCAAAATTCTATTAAATGTTAAAGGACAATTAGAAGAACACTTTTTTGAGGAATGACAAAGCCTATAAAAGGACTGTCCTCCCTAAAGGAGGACGATTGGTCACCTTATTAATAGAACGATTTTTATAAGATGAACTAATTTCTTGATATTTGTGTTTAAAACGATAAATTGAAGGAAACATTTCATCGTTAGTTGTTCTTCAAATTAATTGAGTTGTTAGAGCTTATGTACTTTTCGCTTAGTATTACGCAAAAGAAATTTCTTTTTCATTCTGAAGTCCTTCAGGATGTCATTTTTCTTTTGCATCCCGTATATTGTCTTCCAAAAATAAATCTTACATTGCCTGTATTGTGTTATAAACTAGAACATAGATATTATCAATAGTTAGTAAATGTTAATTTTCCTTCGATTTGAATGACGGAAATTTGAATCAATCAATCTTCAACAAATAATGCATATTTCTTTACTCGGAGTTTATTGCTATCATATGCTGTTCGATGCAGAATAAATAACTACAATTTCTTTTTCATGAATTTGCATTCACTAATTTCCTTAAAGAAAACCTCCCACACAACTTTAAAATAATATAAAATCATTGCTATGCACAGTTGATTCTGACTCAGAAATTATGAATATTCTATTTCAATGTGAGACAGATTCAATTCATTGTATTGAATATATTTGCATAATTATCATAACGAATATAAATTTTAAATTTTACACACAATGCACAATTATAAACACAGATTTGGGGAAGTCATTATTAGTATAAAATTTGAATCTACATATAATACATTATAATACAAAAGAAAAGTGCTGAAGAATATAAATGATTGTTCTAAAGGGAACGCAATTGAAAAAATGTTTTTTAAATATATATTTGAGTTAAAAATTAAGAAAAAAGACCTCGTCACTCAAATGTGGCTCAAAATTACAAGATCCGTCGTCATTAGTCTTTCTATTGCTTGATAGCAATAAAATTAAAAAATCGAATGCTTATATATTTTTATGTGTGTATCCCGACTTTTCTCGTACTTTCTTTATATATTCTAACTTTACAAACTCCCAGAATTTCAGGTTAAAAGTATTAAATATATATATATTTTTCTGAAAACTTAATGATGGAAAAAGCTATATAAACCATTACACAAATTTGTCTTGCTATGTTTACACATTTAACGAAGAATATTAAATTTAAAAAAATAATTTAACCATATGTAAAATGCTGCTACATATTGATTTTAAATAAATAGACATTATTATACTAAATTTAAAACTAAAAACGGTTGTTTATTTTATATACAAGTTACGGACCAATATTTGAAATTTGTATTAAAAATAACCCAGTAAAAATTACTGCCACAAAAGAAGAAGTGAATAAAATGTTTTAGGTAACATAACACGTAACAGCTTTCAAATATTAAATTGTAGTTATAAAAGAGCGCTTGTAACACCTCTTCCACAGAATAAAACAGTTTTCTATTCGCTCTTGAGAAATATTAAAGAGTATGAAATGAAAATAAAATCTACTCTAAGCACGTGAACTTCGCATATCTGTAACGATCGAAAAATCCTTGGTTCATAGAATTACTATGAATGCACTGATGCAATTGGAAATGAGAACGAGAGTATATTCATTCGAATTTCGTTCATCCTCAATGCATTAAATTAAAGATCGTCGCGCATGTTTCTGGCTTCTGCCGAATTTCTGTTGATGGATTATTCAGGTAGAAGGATGAGGATATTGTTGTAACTAAAAACTAAAAAGATTTCATCTCTGAAACGTTCTACATTAAAAGCTCACTACATTATTGCGCATTATTACTTTTTACTTTAATATAATATTTATACGTAGCTTTATACGGGATATATTCTATTTTTGTTTTTGTGTTTGAATTCCATATTTTCTTCGGAAAGATTATAAAATTCTTTAAAAACACAGTTAAAAATGGCAACAATGATAGGTGACTGTACACTTTAGGTGATATACACTTTAAATGGTGTTTGGATTCAAAGTCTTCACATCATGTCTAGTGGAAATTAAAAGTGGGAAGTATCAGATTAGGGGTATTCTCCTAATTATTAACCGTGGTTTAAAACTTTGTTGCCAAAAACCTTCGTATAATTCTAGAGCTATATATTTAATCATATCAATCTATTGGACAGAGCTATTGTTGTAATTCTATTTCTCCACATATCATTTTAAATACGTTCTTGTTAGATGTATTAAAAATTATGAATAAAAATAAAATACATTTGTTCGAACTTTATCACTGATCAGAGAACATTTCTTACCCTTTTAGCTATTTATTTCAACTCAATTCATGTTTGTTTGTCATCAACGCTGGAGGAATCCACTATACACTTTTTACATTGTTTGCAAAATAAACCTTACTTGGATTTAAAAATGGGATTTATAATTCTTATTTAATTATAGTTTCTATAACTTTTAGAGACCCCAACTCATTTTGAGTTAAGTAAGCATCTGTGATCCAAGGTATAATAAAAATAAGCCATTTGTTGGATATATTTTTGAAAAGTTATATTTGAATCCATAGGATGAAACTATGTTTACTTTCGTGTTTATCTCTGTGTAATAAGCACATTAGAAACTGTTTCTTCCTTCTATTCATAGTTTTTGGCAACACAAATTGCCCTTGAAATTTCAGGTTAGAAATTATTACATATCTCATTGATGAGATTTAGATGAAAGAACAGTTTCAAAAAGGCAAGAACTTTCCATCGTGTTCTTGCAATAGCTTCTTTAAGATTCCTTTCCATTATATTCACTGCAATGATTTCTGCTCTAAGTTTTGGGGTTATCAAGGTTTAATCTTTTGTGTCTTTCGAATCTTGTTTTTCTTAGCCATGTTTAATATTTTGTAAGATACTGGTGTCATTTCTCCATAGAATAATAATAGATAGAAGCAATCATTAATTATTTAATTTCTGCAGAGATGAAGGCTCTTTTCTATGACAGATGACAGTATATTTCTTTTTCTCTTGCGGGGAAGGGCCAAAAAGAATAATCCAGATACTATTCCGGCATGGAAAAGTCAGCACTAGGTACATATTGTGCTCCAGAATATTTTTATTGTAAACATCTAAGAGCTGTGCCTTTACCAAACCAAGGATAAACAGAAAAAATTACACTATGTGTACAAAAGCTTACAATATTATTTTGTGGCGGGAAAAACCATTTTTTGACTCCATTTCTACCAGTAAAAGAAAACGCATACACCGATCTCTGGTAGAACAAATTGCCTTTTGTAAGGGGTCTATCCGCGTTTTTCCTAACAATCCTCGGGGAGGGGGGGGATTACTTTCTTCAAATATTATTTAATTGAAAACTTCCACCCGAAGAAGAATACGCGATATATGTAAACATTGTCATGTATTTAAGTATTAGATTTCGGATTCGAGAAAGAGAGATTAGAAGTTAAAGGACAGAGGTGAAGATTAACGTAAAATAACGTAAAGCTAGACGAGAGCACTTGTAGATTATTTGATTAAGGTATCCGACTACCCTAAAATTGTGAATCTTGCCGAAAATTGACAAATTGTTTTATGGTTTTATTTTATAGGCCATTTTATTAGCTTTATAAAAATACCAAGTTTCTTATTTTTCGTTCACTAGAACAAAAACTACAAGTGTTTTAGAAAAAGCACATGTCATTACTTTAAGCAAGATGTCATACTTTAAAACGCATTTTACAAGAAAAATGTGTTTTTTTGAAAATACTCAAACGAGGACAGCGATAGCTCAAAAAGTTTTGAAGATAGTTAACTGAAATTTTTTGTGTATGTTCTGTATAATAGTAGAAGTGTTTTAACCTTCAGATTTATGAATCGCTGGTTTATTACAAAATTTACAGTCCCTTATGTGAATATAATCACTGTTATTTTAAGCAATTTCATATAATAACTAACATAAAGTGCCCTAGTTTTTGTAAAAATTAAAATATCTCTTATCCTGAAGGTCACTTCAAAAAGGAATAACATAGCAACACATTAGAATGAAAGAATTGAAAATTTGTTTAAAAAACCTTTGGTACAGAATGGACCGTGTTTATGCTATTTTTTGTAAATTTTTACCCATTTTAGTAGTAATAATTTCTTTTTCTCTTTTCAATCTTAGCATATTTTTCTTAAAATGTACAAAACAAATCTAAAAATAACAACAACAAAAAAAACATAGCTCCATTTTTTTTTAAAAAAAAAGTTATCGCAACCAGTCAGATACCTTATTATTAAGATTGACGATTTGGTCAATTTGTTGTTAAATTGGATTCTGTCCATTTGGATTGCGTTACTTTAGAAATTATCTTCAAATATAAGAAGGTGTATAGTTTGGAAGTGATTGCTAAGTGTATGTGATCCGATTTATTATTATATCTCGTCTACTTCGCTATTGCTCCCATATTTATCAATTAGTGTATTTCTCAACTTGGGTTGTTGAATTTGTGTTGTTGTTAAGGATAGTAAATAAATTGTGTTGTTTTGACTATGGCTAGTTTTTCTGCTAACTCTCGTACACTGACGGCTGGGGAAAAACCCAACCATCACTACACATTTTCAAATTATAAACCATAACAGTATTTTTCGATGATTTTAAATCTAACAACCAATTAAAATTGCATTTGCCTGGATTGCCTACACTTTGTGTACTTCAAGAGATTAAACCATAAGGACAGTTAAGACTCTAAGAAGATTTCAGCAGCAACAGTAAGCGTTTGAAATTGGTTGATTAAAATATATTTCTAGTATTTCATAATTGAGAAAATCATTTTCTAATGTTGAATTTCCATGAATTTATGCTTGCATTCCTAGCATTTTAAATTTGCGTTTTGGACTTGTATTTGAAAATAATGTTAAACAAAAATTTAAAAATAAATTTCTTTTAAGCATACTTAAATTTTTTTTATATGAGTATGTACGAAAATACATTACTTTGTCAATTTTTTTATTAGCTTTGTTTTAAAATTCAAGGATTTGAAAACTATTTAATGAGTCCAGAAACTTTCAATATTTACAGCAGAGTTTCAAGTTTTGTGTGAGGAACTGCATTTGACAAGCAGTATTATTCCTAAAATAAATTCCTCTCGCATAAGTTGAAAATGGGATGGAATAAAATTCCTTAAAATACTTGAATAAATGTTTTCTTACTTGGAGAT
This sequence comes from Trichonephila clavata, assembly GCA_019973975.1. NCBI lineage: Eukaryota > Metazoa > Arthropoda > Arachnida > Araneae > Nephilidae > Trichonephila > Trichonephila clavata. The sequence continues at coordinate 2,026 of BMAO01001593.1, read as the reverse complement.
ATATGAAAAAAGATACTGCAATTTTTTTAATTTATTTTAAACCATGAATCGCTTTTGAAGAATATGAATATCTTTAAAAAAAATTTTGTGTATTATTTAACTAAGCATTCTCAGTTTTTTATACTATTTTTAATGAAACAAAAAATTATAACAGAGCTAATTGCTACACTTTATAACTTCAAATATAATTGTAGATTATTTAATAAATGATGTTAACTTTTGTTTAGTTATAAATATTATATTATATAATGTTATGACTTAAAATTGGACCTCCCCCCCCCCCCACCAGAAAAGAAATATCATTTTCTGATAGCCCTTCCCTTATCATTTCCTTTATGCAACATTCAGTGAATTTCAGCGCAAAACATTTTCTCCTTATATACCTTCAAATTCCTTTTTAATTATTTATTTTAACTATTTCAGAATACAATACATACGTGTCACGTATGCATGGCGCTAATTCCAACCGCTTCGGGCCAAATGCGGCCAATAATTACAAACCAGCGAGCTGTATTAAATAATTCCACGGTTTCCTCTTAAATATTACATTAGTTTCCAATTGTTTTAAAGCACTGGTCAAGAATACTGCGGTCTCAAACCAGCATAAGTTCCGGTTAAAATACCGCAGCTGTAGAGCGATCCTTTGACGTCATCATCGATTCCTAGGTTTGCGTGACGTCACAGGCCCCGCCTCCTCCTCTCCCGGCATGCACTCTGTCTCAGGGTCATGGTGACAAATAGAAACGGCTCCAAATTTTGATTTGGAAAAGTGAAACTGCTTTAATGGGTAGTGTTTTGAATGTGCACATTTCACAGCTTTCCATGTTGGTGATTAGTTTCAAAATGACTGCTTAGGCTGTTAACGATAAATGACACATTTTTTTAAAGTGTTAGAAGTCTTTAATGAATGCAATGACCGGTAGCAGAGCATGTTAAATTATCTAAATGAGTTTTTCCGCTGCATGTACTCTTAAATGGTGGGTCTGTTTTATGTCAAGTACAGATAGCAGAACTTCAAAAAAGGGAGTTAAATTAGCATATTAATAAAGGTTTTTTAGAGAGTTTTTTTTTCTTGTTTCTTCAAGCTAAAGTTATCAATTTTAGCTTAATTATCGATTTGATGGAACTGTGTCTTGAAAATCTAATATTTGTATGTCATTTGCCTAAATAAGTACGTATCGTCTGATCTGTTTAAAAATGAAAAAGATAATGATGAGAATAAACACTTTAGTTTTAAAGCTTGGATTTAAACTCTAGAATTTAAAAAACCGCTTTACTTTGGTATTTTTTTTCTTAAACCTAAAAATGTCAAGATTTTGATGAATTTTTTAAACTGTGCATTAATTTAAAATTTTTTTAAATGTCTCAAGCTTTTAAGAAAAGTCCTTTTTGGGCAAAATTTGAAACACGAAGACTAATTTTATAAGAAAGGAATTTTTCTAGTTTTCCATAAAAAACTCTTTTAACTAAAAAAATCGCAAAAAAACTCCTTTCCCCATTTTTATAGAGAACTGCTCACATATATATATTTTTATGTTTGTATATCTTTCAAATATTATTGAGTAAATAGACACATTTATGAATGCATTATGTCGACTTCGGAAACCTGATGTTTTTATTATTATTGTTGTTTATTTTTATTAATTATTTTCAAAAAGAAATTTATAACAGTAGTTTTAATGTTATGAATATTTATATTACTACTTTAATGCAAATAAAAATATATTCGAAAAAATCTTAATTATTAATGTTTGTAATAACCCTGTATTTTTCAAGTTCGTTTGTCAGTCAAAATATGAGTATTATTTAAGTCAAATATATAAATACAATCTTTTACATCCCTGGGAAGACTATTTTAGCTAAACACGTTTTATTGGATTTCTACTCAATAAAAAGAAACAAGCTTTACAAATTTTAGATCTAATAGTTCCAAAATGGTAAGTTTTTTTTTTTTATCTATAACACCCCAAAACTGGAATTATTGTCAAAAACAACTTCACAATTCCCATTAGAAGTCAATTTTCTT
>BMAO01001592.1:0-16212 GCA_019973975.1 Trichonephila clavata | reverse complement strand
TATTTACCATACGTGCTATGAGATGATGAATGAGTTGTGGGATCAAACGGTTCCAATCTCTTGGAGAGCTAGCTCTCTTCAGTTCTGTAACGGAGCTTGGTGGGTGCGAAAGGGCTGCAATTTGTTTCCCGAGCATATCCCATACATGCTCGATAGGATTTAAATCAGGAGAGTTCGCTGGCCACGACATGTGCTTGCTGTTTTCCGTTTCAAGGAAGTCATCAATCAGCACCGCTCGGTAACATGGCGCATTATCATCCATGAATATGAAGTCAGGACCGACAGCACCTCGAAACACGTGAACATAAGGCTCAAGAACTTCGTCTCTGTATCTTTGAGCAGTCACAGACCCCGTGTCAAAGAAATGGAGGTCTATGCGGCCGTCCATCATGATCCCTGCCCATACCATTACTCCCCTTGATGGAAAATGATGTCTTTCCGTTATTTTTCTTGATTCAAACGTGTTCACGTTCTCTCTATATCGTTACCCGCCGAGAATCACTACTCAGACTAAACCTTGACTCGTCACTGAACATCACATTGGCCCACACTCCAATGTTGATGTTTCAAACGAGCGCGTTTATGCGCAGACGTGAGGGGAATGCAAACTGCTGGTCTTCTGGCATACAGGCTAGCATGATTGAGTCTCCTGTAATCAGTTTGTCTCGAAATTCGTATTCCTGTGACGACTGTGAGCGCCGAACCCAGTGCTCTGGCAGCACTGTCCCTCTGACGTCGCACACTTATTACCAGATATCGGTCTTGGCGAGGGGTTGTAACTCTTGGTCGATCTGATACTAGTTGTCGGGTGACATCTCCCGTTCTTTGAAACTTCTGCCACAGTCTTGAGATCACAGACTGGTCCACATTCAGAATTCGAGACACTTCAGTTTGTGATCGTGAGGATTCCAGCATTTCAACGATTCTTCCTTTCATAAACATGTCCAATTGGCTTCTTTGTGCCATCATTCACCTTGTTTGATGGTTAACAACTTTCCTTCGCACGGCAGTTGCACGAAACTTGTCTGAACTGCCTATACTGCTTGAATCTGTTTCTCCGCGTTCCGACATGCGCCGGTGTTTCGCTCAGGACGTAGTCGACTGAAAAGTTTTGCATAAACCCAATGTTTCTTCTTCACCCAATTATTTCCGCAAGAAATTTGGAATAATTTTACGAATATTTACTCCATTTTTCCCCGCATTTTACGATTTATGCTTAACTTTTGGACACCAGTGTATTTGGACGAGGCTGTTTGTTCTTTGTAGATTTTCATCTTATATTTTTCCGATTAAATATCTAATGTAAATGGTTTTACTTCAAAACTTAATCTCAATTCATCAATTATTTTTCTTACCCTGATATTTAACTTTCAACAGTGATTTAAAACTTTTGAAAATAATCTTGTAAATTTGCGTTTCCCCTTCTAATCATATATGTATTTCAGTAATCCTCAACCTTTTTTTTTCGTTTCGACACACTGTTAACAATCTCAAATTTTGGCAACACACTAACAATAAAATAAGTTTAAAAGAGTATTACTTATATCTATAAATACACTGTGTAAAATAGTTTGCGATAGTAATTTTCGATGTTAAATAAAATATGTACGACAAAGATAAAATGTTTATCGAGTAATTAATTACAAATTAATTTTGTGATACATTTAACTCGAAATTTGAGCTTAATAATTTTTGTTAATTTCATTTATATTGGGTCGTAAGAAAATAATAATGCCATTTTCATTTTGGTCATCTATATTAAAAAATAGCGAGTTTTTTTTTTAAATTTTCATATTTTTTAATGCTGAAAATCTGAATTGACGCAAATAAGATGTAGAAAACTGTAACAATATTTATAAAACCTTTTTTGTGGCTATTATGGTATAATCGCCTCCAAATTTAATCCAGAAATTTTTTGAATCTTCCGAATATTTCGAAATTAAATCTCGATAGCTCAAGTGTAGTATAGGGGAGGGGGGGGGCTACTACACTTGAGCACACACAAACCCTTTCGATTTGGCGATTTTTATATAGATAACGAATTCATTCTGGCTTCTGTACATCTATCGCTGAGTAAAGTAGCTTGGCGATCGATTTGGTCGCCAAAAAAATTTGACATCGCCCCCATACTACACTTTAACCATCTCGATTATTATAGAGAGAAAAATTAGTTCTTCCTTTCCATTCAAAATTAATTCATATTCAGATGTATCGTACGCAAATGGATTACAAACTCAATCAAATTTTTTTATATATAAACGTGGGAAGTAATAAATAACTCTCTCCTCTAGTGTTGCCAAATGGTCAATAACAGTTTTATAAACAGTTTATTTCAAATAATTTCCAAAATATTAGATTCCGGATTTAAAAATTTTTTCCCCCTCGGAGTAATTAATAGGTTTTAAAAAAAAATTTGGTGGCACACAAAAGTGCCGCGACCCAGTGGCTGAGAATCACTGGTGCATTGCTTTGCAAAGGAAGAGGTTGATTGTACAGAATAAAAATTCCTTATTTTATTGCTGATTGGCTGAAATCTACCTAATTCGGAGTTACATACTCAAATTTCGATTCCATCGACATCACAAAGTGTAATAATGATAGTTTATGTATGTATGCATCTCAAAATTTCCCTATATGGTTATTGTATGTGATAAATAAGAGAACACTATATGTAGCAACCTAAAATCCTTGATCTTGAACTTCCTCATAAGGAGGGCAAATTTTGGTTTGAACCCCATTCTCTCTCTCTCTCTCTCTCTGATGGATAGGGGGAAGAAGTTTTAAGAAAACAATGTATAAAGCCTATGTATGATTTTGTGGGATGCTGTTCTGGCTTGGTCAAAACTATGTGTAAATATCTATCTATTCTGTGCATTGGGAATAGTTGTCTGTGGTTTTAAAGCAAACAAGTTTACTAGAATAAAAATATAAGTTTCTTCATATTATATTAACTTAACATGTCCCCATCATTTGAGCATTATTTAGAATTACTTGATTTGTCGCTGATTCTCCCTTGAATAAGTTTAATTTGAAGTTAATTGAATGAATCACAAATAGAGTACCGCGCTTTGAACACAATTGCCAGATATTGAGAATTTTCTGCTATTTAATAAAACCTTTCTACAAAGTTTATTAATTTTAATTCACATCAAATCTTTTAACTCAGATCGGAAAGTTTTTTAAAAAGAAATTTCAAATGTTTATTTTTCTCTTTTATGAATAAAATTGAACTGAAATTAATTTCAATAAAATAATTTTTTTATCCCTGAGGTTTGTTACAGATTTTTACTGTGCATAGGGATTACAATATTAGACCAAAAGTTCAATACATGTATTTTTTTATATCTTAATTACCGGGATACCGGTTTTAGTACTAGGAGTAGAAGTTTTAGGAAAAGAAAGAAAATACACACACACACACTGGTGTTTTTTTTTTTAAACAGTTTTATTAGAGAGATACCGCGAAAAACTGGTATTTAAACTTATGAATACAGGTATTACAAAATTGTACGAAGGGCTCAAAATACCGGTATTCGGTATCCCTATAAACTGGTATTGCAATCCCTGACTGTGGACCTTAGATTAATTTTTGAACTCTTGCGTACACACAAAATAGAAAAATGTGGTAATACAAGTCAAGACAAGCATTTTTTTTTTATAGTTAAATAGATAAGACGAGGAAACAACATTTTAATTCAAATAAAGAAATTAAAATAGATATTCAGAATGGTTCAATTTCACAATTAAAGCAATTGATGAAAGACTGGTAAGTTGGTGGAGCTTCAGAAGTAAGCAAAGGACTCGTGTATAAAATTGGAGAAAATGTACATTAAATATATGAAAGGGTGTACGAGTACTCATTTACTAGTGAACTGGTTCTTTTATATTTCCACTGTAGCATTGTTACTTACGAATCACTGTCTTTAAGAAATGACGTATGTGTTTTCGTTATTTGGAAAAACGAGTGACAGTATATGTAGGAGATTTCTGACTCGATAGAGTTTTTCACCATTCAACTTTTGTTATTGTTTCACAAATAATTCGTTTCTATCTCAGTGTGAAGGGGATATTACAATTGAAAGAATATATTTTGTGTAGAATACTGAGAAAAATATCGATTCACAAGCATCTTGATCTACTATCGATATATAATCCCTAATAGATTTTTGTGACGCTTTTACTAATGTCACTTGCACATTAGTACAACTTTAGTTGATAACCCGTTCAGAAAATTTAACGTTTGAGTTATTATAATTATCTGCATTTAGTGGAATTTGCAAGATTGGTCCACAAATGATAATCGATAATCCATTCCTTTCTGTTGCTTATAAATGCAACTGTACCAAATTCATCCACTCGATAATGCTGATAGTGACGAAGCTTCTTGTACCGAAAAAAAAAAAAAAAAAAAAAAAAACGGTTTCAATATTCACAGCAAATGTTTTTGGTTAATAAAAATCCACTTGGTACTATTCCTCTTTAATACTTAATATTCCCTCTCGAAAGGAAAAACTTCTGAATTTGAATTTTGAAGCAGTGCCGGTTTATTCATTCGGCGCTTGAGGCGGGCGCCCAGGGCCCCGACAAGCTGGTTTTAAATTTCGATCCGCAGTGCAAGGGGCCTGTAGATCTTCAGAGCCCAGGGCCCGAAATGAGTTGAAATCGCACTGCCTGGCAGTATATTAGATTTAACATATCCCTGTGTGGTTTGGCTCAGTGGCGTAACGGAGAAAGGAAAAACTTCTGAGATTGAATTTTGAAGCAGTGCCGGTTTATCCATTCGGCGCTTGAGGCGGGCGCCCAGGGGCCCGACAAGCTGGTTTTAACCAGATTTTTTGGTTATAAATTTCGATCCGCAGTGCAAGGGGCCTGTAGATCTTCAGCGCCCAGGGTCCGAAATGAGTTGAAATCGTACTGCCTAACAGTACATTAGATTTAACATATCTGTGTGGTTTGGCTCGGCTCAGTGGCGTAATGGAGAACATTAGGGCCCCCTTGAAAAGTCAGGTTTTGGGCCCCAACCCGGTCTTACAAAGGATTGCAAAACCATATATACTTGGTGTCAGTCAGGCTTTGAGGCCCCTAAAACTCTGCCCCCTGCAGTGCAGGGGTGTACGTTACGCCACTGGCTTGGCTTTAACAGCCTCCTGGTTTCAGTTAGTTAAATCTTTCTCAAAATATTAAAGTTCAAGACATTTATGGATTTCGTGAAAAATCATATTGCTTCTGATAAATTCTTTGTTGCTTCTGATTAATTTGTTTTACATTAAAAGCTACGAGTATCTCTAAATAATTTAAGTTTTTTAACCAAACACCGGTGAAAACAGTTAAGCCATATTCTCAAACATCTTTTAGGGTTTTCTTTCCTGAAAAAACTGTTGACTTTATTATGTTACTATGCACTATTTTCTGATTGAATAAATTGAAATTAATTCTAGTTTCCCTGCTTTGGATGTGTTATTTTGATATAAAAAAATTGTTTGTCTTGCCGAAAATTATCACTTCATTTAGGATCAACCCGTGTGTATACAAAAGACACAATATTAGAATTCAAAATAACAAAAGGGTGAATGAGTCTTGAAATTCCATTTTTTAATATGCTGCTATATATTTGCGTGCAAGTGTTTAATTATAATTATTTCCATGTAAAATAACTTCAGTGATTAACGGGAAAATTTCTTCAATATAGTACTAATGTATTGAAGATATAAAACACAAACGAGGTATTAGGATCGTTTGGGAATGTTGATACAATTACACATTAATATTTAATTTTGAAAATTTTTAGGCTTTGGCGGAAAAATAATAAAACAAATACTGTTTTATGAGGAAATAATATATTTTTAATGTCGAAAAGCTTTAAATATTATTAACTTCATTTTCGAGGGGGAAAAAGCAGATTTATTTAAAGCCTATGTAATTTTTTTTTATGTTGCAGAATTTATGCTTAAGTATTTTTGTTTCTATTTCCTCAAACTATACACATTTAAAAAAGTAATTTACAAGTGTAGGCGATGTAAACTATGTGAAGAGAATGAGAAAATACGACAATTTTTTTAGATACGGGAAAGTTAAACCCGTTTATTTAAGCTTTAAAAAAAAAAAAAATGCTTTCATTTTGTTGATACGTAATATTTTAGAAGAAATTGTCAACAAAAACCATTTTTAACTATTTTTGCGAATTTATATAGTTTTGAATTCTAAATATTTATTTTGGCCAATTACGTCTTTTTGTATTTGGTGGTGGTGGGAGGGGTAGAAACCTAAAGATTGAAAAATGCATTTTCCATCTTGATTTTCTATGTTTAAATCACATATTTTATAATTTTAAAAAAAATATTATTTTCGATTTTTCATTTAATGTATTTAGTTAGAGTACATGTTTTAAAATTTTTTTTAAAATTTTCTATTTTTATAAAATTTTAATTAATTTTCTATTTTTATAAATATAGAATAGTGTGTTTAAATTGCAAATGACTTATGGTAAAAGTAAACTAAAGATTAACGTATTTTATTCATACATTTGTGAATACAATTTTTCTTCCTTTGTTAAGTACAAGCTGAAAACTATATTTCCTCTAGCCAAGAGTTTTATATACCTGTTCTGGAGTGTTTGCAAGCTATGTATGTTTTATTATTATGTCCTTATTTGGAATGGAATGTTTACCTTTTTATAGTAACCTTTCTTTAAAAAAATTATTGTGGACGTAAATATTTTGCGTTTATTTTTGTATGTAAGCCCTTTAAAGCTAATACATAAGAGCATTTTTCAGTGAAAACTCGTCTGCACATACTCTTTATTTTAATTTTTTAAAAAAAATAGTAGTATTTAAAAATCGTGAAATTTGTCGGTAGGCGTGGCATTTTTGCATAAAAATGCTCTGTGCAAGTAATTTTTTAAATATTTTTAATCCAGCATATTTTTTAAACATTTTTACATGGAGCTCCATCAGTACAGGCAGAAAATTAAAACCAATTAGGAAAAAAAAGGAACTTTAAAACTAACATCAAGATCTTATGTTTGAAAATGGAAGCCGTCTGCTAACAAGGGGAAATATCTACAGTGTATAAGTTACTAAGTATTATTGACAAGGAAAAAATGGCTTATTGATTTTTAAGCAGGACCTTTGAGTTTGAGTTACTCATTTAGGACTATTTTAGGCTATGTATCCATAGGCGACTGGAATATTGATTACTGTCCTTTGCAGAGTAATCCTTTTTTGTACCTGTGTATTAGCAGATGTATTATTTTTATGGCGCAGTTTAGATTATGCGTCACGATAGGGTTATCTCTTGCTGAAATTGCATTCCTGAATTTGGAATATCTATTAATACCTACGTAATTATAATCGGAATGTTCTATTAAATTCATTTTTCCTTCCATCTTTCATTGTGAAAGCTAGTTTGAATATTCATCATCTGTTGTTTACGTATGTGTATAGCTTATGTGTGCTTAGAAGTTTCCAAATAGTTTTCGTAATATTACAAATATCGAAAAGAATAATCTTTTTAAAAATCAAGTTTTGCATTTATTTTTACTGGCGTCCAAAAAGTTAAGCATAAATGAGAAACTGTAGAAACGCGAAAGAGGATTTTATGGAACAAAAATCTTGATTATCTATTAATCACACGCATGAAGTTAATGTTAATCAATAAGATTATGTACCTGCAATTTTTTTTATCAGTGATGTAATAGAGTAATGGGAATGGTGTAATTGAAGTTATGTACGTTTGAGATTGTGGTTTGGGTAATCGGTGAGCTCTAGCTTGTTACAGAAGTATAGATTATAGGTCAAAAAAGACAAATCAACTTGTTAAAAATTATAATCTGGGGAATTTTCGAAAGTAAACATTTAGATAGGTATCTGTGTTGCTGAATGCATTATTTCCAAACTGTGGAAACGGTACAAAAGCATTGGAAACGTTCAAGGACAAGTTGTAGCGAATTGGCCGTGAGTAACAACAGCTAAACTAGAACAGATTTTTATTCGTAACTGTACGAGTTGTAAGCGGATTATATGTGTTTTAGACAGCTCTCTTCAGAGCATTTATAACTGTATGACAATACAACAATGAATAAGAGAAAAAGCAGGGAGGGTGGCCTGTATTCGATACGTTGAGTCATTTATATGCTGTTCACTTGTGTGTAGGAAAATCCGTTTGCTGTGGAGTCGAAAATTTGGGAATTAGTTAGACCTCAATGAAGCCATGTGATTTTTCCAATGATATGGGTCGAGCGGTCCATTTTTGAGAGCTTATAGTCAGTGTTGTTGAGGGTTGTCTTAAGACTTTTTGAGGCCCTGGGCCCCTATTCAAATGTAGGACCATCTATGACCTTTAAAAGTAGACAGAGTAGATAGTATACCTTGTCAAATACTAGTACAAACAATAACCCGAAACAAATAAATGTACATGACTTACAATTGCACAAACCGGCTCGACCGACTGCTGTCTTTTGACCGATTAAGTAATGATGGTGCATGTTGGGCGGCCTAAGTCTGTACATGGACGATGGTCATCATATGCAACCAATTGAACTATCATCCGAAATTCCCAGTTTTTCGGACAATGCAACCGTAAATAACATTTGACAGTTGAAATTATTCGAACTATGATCTTATTAAGGCTGAGTCGAGAACGAGACGAAACCCCCAATGCGGCTGAGGCCCTGCACCAAGCTTTAAGACTTCCCTGGTGTTGTTTCTATCTAATTATGGATTCCACTCTGAAGAACCGTCGTGCAGTGAGGATGACGCTCGTTAAATCTATCGAGGCTCAAAGTTCACCTTGTCTGGGAACGTGTGAAAACTGAGGTGCCATTATTTGGCTTTCATTTCCTCACTTGACCTTGGTACAAAATTCAAATTCATCGCCAGTAGCCTCCGTGTTGTTTCGGAATCGACTCCCCGCCGAATCATGATTGAATTTATCGACTGATTCTTGTCCAGCATAATTTGAGTAAAATATGAACCATGTTGTACCACCCTCATAACACAAAACAAAATAAGTACTTGGTGGTGACGTTTTGGTATGGATGGGGCATAAAATGTTATCTGGACGCATAGTCCTTCATGTTTCCGAAGAAAGTTCTATCACTGATACAAAGTACAGAAATGAGGTTCTGGAATATATTGTTCTGAGGTGTTACATCTCATCTACGGTTCTTATTCTTGGTTCTTCTAACGCGACACCGCACTGTATTCATTTTCTTTAGGAATGTCTTGGAAAGTGAAGTACATACACAAATGCTATTGAGATATATAAACTTAAATCCGATGGAGTCTGTTCAGGGCAGTCTTCAACGAAGTTTTCACCTCGTCAGCGTGTATTGAGGGACGTAAAATATTCTAAAATACTGTTTTTTTTAAAAAATTATTCTAATCTCTTATTCTATGACTATACAATCATTCGTGAAAACAAATTGACGACGGAAATTAGTTTAAATATTATAAGTGTTGAAAAATTAATTCTTGTACTCTAAATACACATGCTGTACTTAGAATTTCAGTAATAAGTTTAAGTCCCGTGCCCTTTGTTTAATTGTTTGCATTTATTTATAATTTTTTGTGTGTATTGGTTGTTTTTAACCCCCCCCCCCCCTGGTATTCTGATTTTAGTAACACGTATTACGGATTTCTTTTAAGGCTTTTATCTTCTGTCAGTCATCTGGAATCTCTTAATCTCGTAGGGGGTTTTGCTTATGTCTTAAACACAGACTATTCTACTAAAGGTTCATTTGCACCAAGATCTTAAGCAAGGAGCGGCGAAGATACAGCCAATCAGAGGCCTAAGCTCCTTTGCGCAAAAGAGCCTTTGAATCTCTGTGGGTATGAATGACCTTTTACTGTGTTTGAATAATTCGCATCGCAAGAAATAAAAACGAAGTTTCTATCATTTTATTATTTTTCTTACTGTTGGCATAATACTAAAATATCTTACATAAACAAGTTTGTTGTGAGAAGGCTTGGTAAAATCAAGAGTTTTTTTTTTTGTAAGAAATTTTGCATAATCTTCAAAAATAAGTAGGGGGGGGGCATTTTAAAAAAAAATTAACTTCGTAATGGCTTACATTTGTTATGGAACGTTTCGTTCTATAATGTTTAAATATAAAGGAGAAAAGCGACTCACTCACTGACTGACTGACTGACTAATCACGAAATCTCTGGAACTATTCAACCTACAGACTTGAAATTTGGTAGACATCTTCCTTTGATAGAGTAGACATCAGCTAAGAAAGGATTTTCCGAAATTCGAAACGCAAGGGGCGTTACGGGGGTTAAGGGCTTTAATAATAATTGTTTCCATGTTTAAACTACTTGATGTACAATCTTGAAATTGGGTAAGCGGATTCCTTTCAGAGAGTAGAGATCCGCTAAAAAATGAGTTTGCTGAAAATCGACCCCCAAGTGGCGTTGCAGGGGCTTAGGGGGCGTTATAGATAATTATTTCCATTTTTAAACTATTTGACGCACTGTCTTTAAATTTGATATATAGATTCCTTTCGTAGAATAATGATCAGTTACAAAACGGGTTTTGTGAAAACAGATTTCTAAGTGGCGTTGCGGGGGATTAAGGGGCGTAATAGATAAATATATCCGTTTTTTAAACTACTTCACCTACCTGCTTGAAAATTGGTAGGTAAGTTTCTTTCCTGGAGTAAATATCCGCTACAAAATGGGTTTTGAGAAAATTGACCCCCAAGGGGTGTTGCGGGGGCGGGGGATTTAAGGGGCGTTATAAATTCCTATTTTTAAGTTATTAGACGTACAGTCTTGAAACTTAGTAAGCAGATTCCTCTCATAGGGTAGAGATACGCTAAAAATGGGTTTCGTGAAAATTGCCCCCAAGTGGCGTTGAGGAGACTTAAGGGGCGTTATAGATAATTATTTCCATTTTTAAACTATTAGACGCACAGTCTTTATATTTGATAAAGATATTTCTTTCATAGAGTAGAGATCAGCTATAAGAAGGTTTTGTGAAAACAGACCTCTAAGTGGCGTTGCAGGGGAATAAGTGGCGTAAGAGATAAATATTTTCGTTTTTAAACTATTTGACCTACCTGCTTGAAAATTGGTAGGAATGTTTCTTTCATGGAGTAAATATCCGCTACAAAACGGGTTTGGAGAAAATTGACCCCCAAGGGGTGTTTAAGGGCAGATATAAATAATTATTTCTTTTTTTAAACTATTAGACTACAGTCTTGAAATTTGGTTAGCAGATTCCTCTCATAGGATAGAAATACACTGCAAAATGTGTTTTGTGAAAATCGACCCCTAGGTGGTGTTGCGGGGGTTCAAGGGCGTTATTGATAATTTTTTTGCATTTTTAATTAATTGGACGCACAATCTTCAAATTTTGCTAAGCAGATTCCTTTCATAGAGTGCAATTCCCCTACAAAATGGGTTTTTGGGAAAACAGACCCAGAAGTGGCGTTGCGGGGCTCAAGTGGCGTTATAGACAATATCCCCATTTTTAAACTGTAGACGTACAGTCTTGAAATTTGATAAGCAGATTCCTTTCGTAAGTAGAGAACCGCTACAAAATGGGTTTCGCGAATATCAACTATCAAGTTTAATTTTGGGAGATTAAGAGGCGTAATCGATAAATATTTCCATTTTTAAACTATTTGATCATCCTGCTTGAAAATGGTAGGCATGTTCCTTTCATGAATAGAGTTCCTCTAACAAAGAGTAAAATGAAAATTGACCCCCAAGATGTTTGCGAGGGGTCAAGAGGAGTTACAGAAAAAAATTCCTGTTTTTAATTGTTAGACCCATATACTTGAAATTTGTTAAGCATGTTTCTTTTGTTGAATAGGGATCCACTAAGAATAAATTTTAAGCAAATCAAGTTCTGGGGGTTGCAGGGGGTTACTGGGACGTATTGACAAAAAAAATTACTTTTTTCGAGCTACAAGGACTATAATAATGAAATTTGGTTTGCATTTTTCTTTTGTTGAATTGAAATCCGCTAAGAGCGGTAATTTTGGAAAACGGCTCTCAACGGATTACGGGGATATTTATAATAAAACTTTTGCTTTTTTCTGTTAGATTTAGACTTGAAATTTGGCTTGCATGTTCAATTTACGGAGTAGAGATCCACCGAAAATTGGTTTTGCGGGAATCCACTTGGTTTTTGAGTTACGAAAGAGCAAACATCATTCTATGCTTCAATTTTAGAGATTTTTAGAAAATACAAATTAGATGAGTTCTGCCCTTTTTTTTATCAACAGGTGACAGTTACAGGTATAAGTATATTTTTCACTTCAATCGAATTCTTAATGCTAGGACTTAGATATCAATAATTTATACATTTACTAGCCGTTACCCGCCCGCTTCGCTGGGTATTTCATGATGTTTTATAAATTTTTACTGCTTATATATATGTATAAATTATTGATATCTAAGTCCTAGCATTAAGAATTCGATTGTATTGAAAAATATACTTATACCTTTAACTGTCGCAAAAAAAAGGGCAGAACTCATCTAATTTGTATTTTCTAAAAATCTCTAAAATTGAAGTATAGAATGATATTTGCTCTTTCGTAACCCAAAAACCAAGTGGATTTCCGCAAAACCAATTTTCGGTGGATCTCTACTCCGTAAATTGAACATGCAAGCCAAATTTCAAGTCTAAATCTAACAGAAAAAAGAAGTTTTACTATCAATATCCCCGTAATCCCGTTGAGAGCCGTTTTCCAAAATAACCGCTCTTAGCGGATTTCAATTCAACAAAAGAAAAATGCAAACAAAATTTCATTATTATAGTTCTTGTAGCTCGAAAAAAGTAATTTTTTTTGTCAATACGTCCCAGTAACCCCTGCACCCCCCTAAGAACTTGATTTGCTTAAAATACATTCTTAGTGGATCTCTATTCAACAAAAGAAACATGCTTAACAAATTTCAAGTATATGGGTCTAACAATTAAAAACATTAATTTTTTTCTGTAACTCCTCTTGACCCTCGCAAACATCCTTAGGGGTCAATTTTCGTTTCACTCTTTGTTAGAGGAACTCTATTCCATGAAAGGAACATGTCTACCAATTTTCAAGCAGGATGATTAAATAGTTTAAAAATGGAATATTTATCGATTACGCCTCTTAAACTCCCGAAATTAAACTTGGTAGTTGATATTCGCAAAACCCATTTTGTAGCGTTCTCTACTTTACGAAAGGAATCTGCTTATCAAATTTCAAGACTGTACGTCTAACAGTTTAAAAATGGGGATAATTGTCTATAACGCCACTTGAGCCCCCGCAACGCCACATCTGGGTCTGTTTTCACAAAACCCATTTTGTAGGGGAGTTGCACTCTATGAAAGGAATCTGCTTAGCAAAATTTGAAGACTGTGCGTCCAATTAATTAAAATGCAAAAAAATTATCAATAACCCCTTGAACCCCCGCAACGCCACCTAGGGGTCGATTTTCACAAAACATATTTGTAGTGTATTTCTATCCTATGAGAGGAATCTGCTAACCAAATTTCAAGACTGTGAGTCTAATGGTTTAAAAATAGAAATAATTATTTATATCTGCCCTTAACCCCTGCAACACCCTTGGGGGTCAATTTTCTCCAAACCCGTTTTGTAGCGGATATTTACTCTATGAAAGAAACATTTCTACCAATTTTCAAGTAGTTTAAAAACGAAAATATTTATCTATTACGCCACTTATACCCGCAACGCCACTTAGAAGTCTGTTTTCACAAAACCTTCTTATAGCTGACTTATATAAATAAATCTATTTATCAAATATAAAGACTGTGCGTCTAATAGTTTAAAAATGGAAATAATTATCTGTAACGCCCCTTAAGTCCCGCAACGCCACTTGGGGGCAATTTTCACGAAACCCATTTTGTAGCGTATCTCTACCCTATGAGAGGAATCTGCTTACTAAGTTTCAAGACTGTACGTCTAATAACTTAAAAATCGGAATTTATAACGCCCCTTAAACCTCCACCCCCGCAACACCCCTTGGGGTCAATTTCCCCAAACTTGTTTTGTAGCGGATATTTACTCCATGAAAGAAACATTCCTACCAATTTTCAAGCAGGTAGGTCAAGTAGTTTAAAAACGAAAATATTTATTTATTACGCCACTTAATTCCCTGCAACGCCACTTAGAGGACTGTTTTCACAAAACTTTCTTATAGTTGATCTCTACTCTATGAAAGAAATCTATTTATCAAATATAAAGACTGCGTCTAATAGTTTAAAAATGGAAATAATTATCTATAACGCCCCTTAAGTCCCGCAACGCCACTGGGGGGGGCAATTTCCACGAAACCCATTTTGTAGCGTATCTTCCCTATGAATAGGAATCTGCTTACTAAGTTTCAAGACTGTACGTCTAGTAACTTAAAAATCGGAATTTATAACGCCCCTTAAACCCTCCGCCCCCGCAACACCCCTTGTGGGTCAATTTTCCTAAAACCCATTTTGTAGCGGATATTTACTCCAGGAAAGAAACTTTCCTACCAATTTTCAAGCCGGTAGGTGAATTAGTTTAAAAACGGATATATTTATCTATTACGCCCCTTAATCCCCTACAACGCCACTTAGAAGTCTGTTTTCACAAAACCTGTTTTGTAACTGATCATTATTCTACGAAAGGAATCTATTTATCAAATTTAAAAACAGTGCGTCAAATAGTTTAAAAATGGAAATAATTATCTATAACGCCCCCTAAGCCCTGCAACTCCACTTGGGGGTCAATTTTTATCAAACTCATTTTGTAGCGGATCTCTACTCTCTGAAAGGAATCTGCTTACCCAATTTCAAGATTGTACATCAAGTAGTTTAAACATGGAAGCAATTATTTATAACTCCCCTTAACCCCCTTAACGCCCCTTGCGTTTCGAATTTCGGAAAATCTGTTCTTAGCTGACGTCTACTCTATGAAAGGAACATGTCTACCAAATTTCAAGTCTGTAGGTTGAATAGTTCCGGAGATATCGTGATTAGTCAGTCAGTCAGTCAGTCAGTCAGTCAGTCAGTGAGTGAGTCGCTTTTCTCCTTTATATATATAGATATAAGCAGTAAAAATTTATAAAACATCATGAAATACCCAGCGAAGCGGGCGGGTAACAGCTAGTGTTAAAATATAGAAATTTGCGCAAAAAATTCGAAGAACAATTTTTTTATTCCATTATGCTTAGCTGCGCTCTCATCAAAACATTGCAACTAGTCTGATGCCAAAATACGGACTGTTGCCAATCCGATAAACTGAAGAATGTTACAAGAAAATTGCTTCCAGATTTAAAATATAAATACACAGTATAAATATAAATATTAGTTTACATAAAATACAAATTCCTAATATTACAAATGCATAAATATAAAGTTATAAAATTCATTTTAAGAATTAATTATCTTACAAATAATAATGTTCTATAATTTTATTAAATTTCTGTTTGCTAATGAACCCACTTGGCTTGAGCGGCCATTAGTTGGCAACGAATTGAATAATATTTGTCTCAACACATTCATGCTGGTCACATGATAAATGTAATCACGTGTTCTCCATTGAGTTTAAAACTGACACTAGACTTGTTCTTGTTCTGTTTGTAAAATTTAGATGAAATTTCGGAATTGATAATTCAGTAAAAATATGCTCTAGTATTAAGATACTTCAAAAAGTTTTTCAAAATTAAAAGAAAAATTCTTACACATGGGATTTTGTTTACATACGTGCGTTATTATCGTTGATAAATACGTTCATTTTTGAAGAAAGTTTCTGTTCAACAAGAAGTTGGCAACAGCGAAGCGCATAAACATTGGCTGGTCAAAATTCATGTGACTATGGCGTCACATGAATTTAGACCCTTTTTACAAAGGTAATGTTAAAAACGATGTACTGAAAACTCTGTCAATTTTATTTTAATTTATTTTACGCACGTGCTAATAAAAACATGAAACGTGACGGAAGTCGAGCGAGTCACGCAATCGAATGTTTATATGGTTTTTTTTAATTTTATGATTTTTTTTTAAAGATTAAAGTCGATTATATTTTATATTGAAAATTTTTTTTGAGTTTTTTAACCTTTTTGGCGTCCGGCGACTGGATATTTTATTATATTATAATGTTTGCTAATGTTAAAGGTTTTATGAAAGAAGATTTGTTACTGGTTGCAGAAGAAATTGGTGATGTAATACCGGCAAAAGTAACAATTTCAGGCTTAAAGAATTTAATTCTCAATAGGGATGAGTACAAAA
>BMAO01001591.1:0-29453 GCA_019973975.1 Trichonephila clavata | reverse complement strand
CGTGTAATGGAATCAAATTTGCAAATAATAGACTAATGTTATTAAAGCCATTATTGGGATTTCACAAACTATTGCAACAAGTATTTTTATCTTGGAGAGATTTCTGCAATTTCTTCAGTTGTCTTTCAGATTAAACAACTTCAGTTACCGAATTATCTGCGCTCGGTTATCAGCTTTAATAAAGCCGAAGAAAATTATTTTTGAAACGGTTGAGTTGCATCTGAGAAATCATTGCCACATGGAAATTTATTTAAAGTTATTTGCATAATCTATGAGTGATGACCTCACTTCGACGAGATTTTTCACGGTAACCTCTAGATTCCTTTAAAAAAATTCAATATTGAAATGATGTTTTCCTGCTTGACTTCACGGTTTTAGCGTTGCCCCCCCCCCCAAAGAAGTTACTATCCATGTTGTTTTTACAGATTGCTTCGTATTTTCTTTTTTAATACATTTTTCATGTTGTTCTTTATAACAAAGTTACAATTAAGATTCAAATAAATAAATTTTACAAATTCTTCGTCCAATTATTTAGTTTTACTTTGTAAAAGGGTTTTGTACTTTGTTCTGCCTCAGTAATGTTGTTGAAAGTGGTTTCATTCAAGCTAACCAACTTTATTTATTTTAGATAGTATTATATTTTGACTTAATGTTCATTTTTCACCCAGACCTTACGTATGCAAATTTTCAAGTAATAAAATACATAAAAGATACTCTTTATGTGTAGTATATTATATTTCCGAAATATATTTCTAAAATATTGTTCATATATTAAATTTAAAAGCTTCGAAGATATTATTTTAGTGATTGAATGGTTCTAAAAGAGCTTTTGAAGAAAACACAATTTCTTTTTGAAAAAAGATCACTGTAGATTATTAAATATAAAAAAAGTAAAAAAAAAATAAAGACTACTTTAAAAACTTTAAAATAACTAAAGCTTATATTTCAAAAAGTGCAATCTTGATAAAAGGTCCAAGATGAGCTTATAAGATAAAGTTGTGTACTTAATTTTCTGTTATGTTATTGTATTTTTGCAAAATTAACATTCGCGTAAATATGCATGTTCAAAACTATTATATTATTATAACTGATAATAAAAAAAAATGTATTTTTGAAATTTATTTGATTATCATTCTTTAAATTCTCAAGAAAAATTTAATATCAATCTAATATTAAGTATTTATTCAGTTAGCAATAATAGAATAAAATAAATACTCTCACTCTGCTTACAGATACATTAACCTATTGTTTTTTCAATTTGATATTGGTTTTTATTAACTAGTAATATAATTTGCTTATAAATATAAAAAAAATACTGAAGTTATAAAAAAATGCATAACGGAAATGACTAAACATAAAAATTGCTCAGTAGTTTTAAAACCTTATTTTCTTTTTTTTCTGTAGTATATATATATATATATAGTCTACTTAATAATTCCTTTTCATATAAAATAAGAAACACTGAAATGATAACTATATTTAGATTAGATTTCTTTTTCAGAAGTATATTTGTAAGTACCAGTTCCCAGAGAATCTAATTTTTACTGTAATAATTGAATATTTAGCATATGATTTTACATTGAAGAATAAAAATATTGTTTAATTATAGGTTTTAAAGACCCAGGATATTTTGATAAAGAATTCCTATTTAAGAAAAAATCTTCTTTTCACCACAAAATTGAGTCTTTTAATAATTATACTGATAAATTTAATTTTTGTATTATGTACAATTACGTCTGTGTTGTGCTTTAATGTATATGCTTTAATGCATGCTTAATATATGCTTTAATGTATATGCTTAATATATGCTTTAATTTCTAAATATTAAAAAAAAATTCATATCTTAACAACCATACTAGATTTAATGAAGGTTTTATTTTATAGTATTTTATCAGAATATAATTTCATTTCTTGCCTGTTTTTAAAATTGTATAAAAATGTTATAAATTATCACATCTATAGGGGAATATTTCAATACTTTCCTTCTGAATAATATATAGAAAAAGCATGATAAATAGTGTTCAAGACACTCATACCTGAGAGACTTCGTGAATAAACTCTCGGGTGTAGTTTATTTATACTGTGACAAAATGCTTAAATTATGTAGTTATGTGTATTTACTTTATGATTAAAACATCACTGAAAAGTAATTCATAGTTAAGGAAGAAACATTAGTGATGCATAATTATGAAAGAAGCACGTTCTCTTAACTTCATGCATTCTAAATATCTTAAGCTATATAAGTACTATTAGTTACTGGGTTTATTACTCGTTAATTCAATACTTCAAAAATTGTATGTTTGCTTCATAATTAAGAAATGTTGAATTAAAACACACTTAATTCCTATGAATCTTAGTATTTAATATAACTTTACTGTTCAATGAATACCAACTCAAAGAAAAAACTTATTTTCAAGTTTTAATGATATGTATCCTGTATTAAAATGCAAGTTTGATATTTGCATAACGCATTAATATATCAAATTATACAATTCACAAACTCAAACCTTAATTTTTTTCATAAATATTTATTTTTTTAAAGATAGTTTAAAAACTCCTCATAAATGAAAATTATTTCCATATTCCTTTTATTAATAATAATTTAAATGGTTTTTGATAATTGAATATTTTAACTATTACATTATGTACGTCTGCTATAAGTTAAAAGATAACACTGATTACATTACTTAAAATATTTTCGTACTCTCTATTTAGAACATAAAAACACAAATTTGATCATCAAAGTTTCCATTTGACTTCATAGGAAGTATAATTTCACTATAAAATTAAAAGACGCACATGTACTGGTGAAATAATTATAATGTGAAAACCATTTCATATTTTTTCCTGCTTTGTATTTTAAGATAAAATACACCACTTTCAAATGCACTACTTAATTATACTTTTCTACCTATCTTGAAAGACAAATAAGTTATTCCATACATTTCTTAACCGTGAAAAAAGGATTTTTCCTTAGCCAATCAAGTGTTTACCAAGTCATTTTTGTGCTTTAAAAGACAGCTCCTTGTCAGCAAGATAAGCCTCTCAGCAGGAAAAGTTCAGTAACAGCATACTCAATCTATTCAAAATAACAATGTTTGTTCTTAGTAGCATAACAGACATAAAAAAAATGTTATCTTTCTCTTTAAGGAGGATATTTCTAATAACGTCGCTAATCTGCAGAAGTTTAATTACAAATTCCGCTCTCAAACATCTGCTTCTTGTTTCGACAACAAAGGCGTTTTCAATTAGCTCTTTTGGAACAACAGTCGACCACCTGCCAGTGAAAGCCAATTCCACGTGTAGTCGAGTATATTCGCTATTTCCTGCAGCGCTAAACACGGATTCTTTTGGCCATTATTTACATTAATAGATATGCTCTTGTCAGTTTAGTGAAGACAAGCAACGGGGCGGAAAAGTGACAAGTAGTTACCAACAGTAATGTTATTTCTCGAAGATATCTCTATCTGTTTCTATACTCTTCATTAAATTTGCAATCATGGTGGCTTGGACGTAAGAATATTAGCAAAGAAGAAAAAATTAGTAAGATTTATTAAACTGAATAATTATTAACATTTTATCTATAGAACAATCAAAAAATTGGATTACGAATTTTATAGATTAAGGGATATGCGATGCTATGTACAATTTCTTTGCCTCTTGGAAATATATGTTATTTATATTTTTTGAGATAATTTAATATATTTTTTCTTTTCCACAATCAGTGGTATTAAAAGTTCATTAAAATGCATTATTCTTTTAATTTCAATCAATATATTTAAAAAACTAAAAATAGTGTTTTTTCTTTACAAATAAAAAGTTTTTACACTGTGAGATCCACGCCTACAATCTCAGTAAAGGAAAACAAATTAGAAAACTTTTATCAAACCTTACAAAGAAGGATTCTGCGAGAAAAACAAGATGCTAACAATGGTTTGTTGTAGACTATAAGATGGAGAAAGAGAAAGGCAAGATCTTACATAAAATATTTTATCTCGTAGATTATTCTTTAACATCAAATATGCGCAAGCTTGTTTTCATTATGCAATTAATGCTGAATTTAACATTTTTAAATAATTATTAATAATTGAGGCATCCAAATGTGAATACTTGTAATATATATGTACAGTCGACTCTCGATAATTCGAAGTTTAAGGGACCAATCAAGAGTTCGAATTATCAAAAAGGTGGAAAAAAACTCCTAATATACACGAAGAGAAATTTTTTCTAATGCATTTAAATTTGAAACTATGTAATAAAGCAGCAATTGCCCATATGTATAAAATTATTTTAAAGTATTTTTAAAAAGTACATATTATATGCAGTATAAATATTATACAGAAGTTAAAAGTTCTCTCTCTGTATTAAAAGAATACATTTATGTATTAAAAGCAACCATTCAAAGAATATATACAGTACATAATAATTTTTTTTAATAATAAAAATCTTTTATCTATCTTTTATTTGTTTTATGAGATTCAATCTAACTTTGTCAATAGATTTTTTCTAGAAACAATAAGGCTTGAACAATGTCCGCATCAACATGATTTTAAAGGGAAAAAATTGCGTAGTTTGTTAAATGGCACTTTAGCTTCTGTCAGAGTTATCGGAGACAACTCCAATGGTCATCAAAGGGACTACCTTACAGGAGAGACATGCCGAAATAATGGAACACAAAATATGTAAGATCTAACCTGCTTGCTACAGGATTCTACATGATAGTGAGTGTTTGAATGATCGAGCGTTTTAAAAGATCACTTCGAATTATCACAAATTTTATTCCGGCCAGTCATAGATTTTACTTCGAAATATCAAGAGTTATTCTAAGGGCTGAGCATACACTTCGAAATAAAAAGAGGTTCGTATTATCGAAGGTTTGAATTGTCAAGAGTCGACAATTCAAACCTTCACAAATATATATATATATATATATATATATATATATATATGAAGAAATTTATATAAAATATAGAACATAACAGGAAATACTTAATAAAAAAATGAAGATCAAATCTAATGAAATACAAATAAGAACCCACACACAATCGTATATATATATATACGATTGTGTGTGTGTTATAATCGTTCCGAGTGGGAAGCTGAATATCTTTTTTCGGGCGATTGTGAAATATATAATTATACGATAAATATTTTACACTCCTGATGTTTTCATAATTGTTGATATTGACGTGGCAGTCCTCTGCAATGTTAAATCCTGTTTACTTTCACATCAAAGCATATAGTGTTCCGACAACACACGAAACATACATGAAGAAAGAAAACACAAAATTAGCTGCTGCAAGTTAACGCATTGTTAATACGAAGACAAAGGGACAAAAGAGAGCGTGGACAAATATAAACCTTGCTTTTTATACAAGACAGTGAAGGTCACGTGGCTCCTAACAGAAGTCACGATTGGTCACAATCTTACTATTCGATTACGATTAAATCCCGACCTTACAGGAAGGCAAGTTAAAGTAATTAGACACGTGTTTTTAAGGACAAGACCAAATAGTTCAACGGTTCTGAAACGGTTACTAGATGAAATTCTATATGTATATCGTGTGTGTGTGTATTTGTGTCTGTGTGCTCAGAAAAATCCCCATACACTTACATCTACAATACAATTGAGAAAATATATCAAATATGTTAAAGTAATGTAGTTAAAATAAAATGGCAGAAAAATAACAGTTATTTTTGGAAATTGCTTTGGAGAATTTTGGGAAAAATAGGCGCTATGTAGTGGCTGAGAAATACACGTGTAAGCTCTTAAGATTGTTTTCTAGAAAAATGAAATAAATCCAAAAACAAAGTTTAATCCTTTTAATGGGGGAATCTAAAGGAACTGGTTTTTAGAACATTAGCATTCGTAATTAAGAAAGAAAAAAACGTATAAGACTAAATTTGAAATTAATTTTACTCAGGTTGTTATATATTTATATGTACTTAAATATATATATATAAAGTGTCCAAATTTACGCTATTGCATTTTGGATTACACTCCCATTTTTTTTTAAACTTCGTTTAGTAAAAAAGAAAGTGCATTATATATATACAATGATATATATTTTAATGATAAAGACGATCCGTAACATTTCAAAGCAATGCATTATCTTTATTTTATGAATTTGTTTCAAATCGTTATGATGAATAAGCCTAAGAAACGAAAATTTTGTTTTCCCTCATAAACATAATAGATACTTATTGCAATGCACTACTCACGATAGAACAAAATAATCCGATTAGCAAGAGAGTGGTGTCTATAATTAGTGAATAGAAATTAGAGAATTCAATAATATTTCATTATTAACAATTGTACAAATTTGAAAATGGTGCACTACCTTACATAAAATAACTTAGCTGTTCGTTTACATATATTTGAGAGAATTTTACGATAAAATGTAATTTACTTAGCCTGATAGCTTTTCTTTTGCTTGATTATTGAAGTACCTCGTAGTTTCAGCTGAGCAAACAGAAGATCAGACTATTCAATTAAAATAGAGAAAGTGTTTTCACCTTTCAACACTTCAGACATGTTTCACGAAGTAAGTGTTAGGATTAACTAAAGGAATGAAGAAAGTGATTTCAGAAAGTTACACAAAGCGTCTTCCAATTATATAAGTAATCAAGAAAGACTGAATTAAAGTTATCCTAGGAGAATTTGCACTAGAAACGTAATAGGCCCATGTCGTATAGAATTAAGGTTTGATTAAGTTGTATGTGCAGCAAAAATAGTTTATAATAATATTTATTGCTGTATGTTGGTCTTTGTATTAATTCCTTATATATAGCAAGCAAACTTTAAATTAATCTATTTATATATCTTAAATATTTTAAAAAGAATTAAGAGGAACAATGATTAAAAACTACTTATTTCAAACAGTTGGCAATACATAAATTACTTTCTTAAAATTTCGAATTTATTTCGTTAAAATTAATGAGATAAATTTTATAATTTCGATTTTAATTATATCTCAGTTCTCTTCAAAAAAGCGCAATGTTTTGTAAACATAAGTGTTTTACCAGGAGTCCATGATTATATTATTTCCATCCGGTTTCCCGTTAGAATACTTATAATTGATTTTTCTTTATAGATTTTTTCTTTTTACTGGTTTGCATATCATAACTATTACAATAAATTCAATTGTTTATATCCGCTATACTTCTTTGAAGGTCACCTTGCCGAAGAAGCCACTTAAAGCAACTGTCACCAGGAAAAAACTTCCGTTGAAGCCGCAGTAACAGAACCCGCAACAATCAACCTACTTCACCTCACAAGTATAAACTGTAAAAGGGAAATCGAGTGCAAAAAAAGCTAGAACATCTTGCAAACAAAGGAAGGAATCTATAACTTCAATGAATTCCCAGCAACAAGCAAAATCAATGAATTCCATCGCAAGATATTTAAAAGAAAACACATGATAGTCACTTGGACACAACCCAATTTCAGCCACAATGCCCATTCTCTCATAATTCCTTGAAATTCCAAGTTAATACAGACATTTCTGGTTGGTGCAATAAGCATTCTACAGATATATCCAAATCGAAAGTTGAGTAACCGATGGACACATCAACCACAACCTTCCGACAGCCATAATTGTCGCAGCCGTTTTTTAATGAACACCGATATCTCACGACTATCTCGCATCACATTAACATCGTATTGATGTGTGTTGATGACTTCCCTTGAGCATCATATGAAGTTGAGTAACACTTCGTATTGGTGTGTATTCTTCACTAAGATACCCACTGTAGGAGCATGAGATGATTGACGAAGATCACCTCAAAAACTGCATGGCCCTCTATCATCAAGAAAACTATCATATCCTATTCCTTAGAAAAGTTCACCTCTACTTGTCAGCGCATCTCCTAATGGTCAGGCAGCCAAGGGTGGGCGTTGGCAAGTAGAATTATAGTAGAACTTTCAGTATGTACTTTTATTTTTATTTTCACTCCACTGTAGTTTTATTCCAAATAAATGTAAGTGAGACAATTTAAGTTCAAAGAGGAAACCGAAGGCCGAATTTGCAAATGTGCTTTCTGTTTGTTCTAAAATTCATCACAAATTTTAACCTTTAATTAAAAATGCAATATAAACATTTTTAAGGGTATTTATGCAATATGAAAGTATATCTTTGAGCGTAAAAGCAATTATGAATTTTATTTTGAAAATAAACCCCATGGAGTTAGCAATATAATCCATATTTAACATAAATAAAATAATTGAAACAAAAGACGTGTAAAACTCACATATGTAGTAAGTTATCTGATTCAGTGCAACCGAAAAATATTATTGAATTGAAAAATGATATAATTAGCGTCATATTTATTAAAAAAAATAATATAAATGTAAGAAAACATTTTATTTATATCTGTGATTACTTACATACACTTTAAGCATATTTTGCAGTTCTCACAGTAAATGTTTTGTTAAGAATTATTCATTTTGAATCCACCCTATACTAGTGCAAGGCACCAATATAAATCTTCCGAATTTCATTTCGTTATATCTTGTGCAAAGAATTCAGTATTGTGCTGTATTTTTGTGGAATATAAAGTATGTTTTATTTATTATTTAGTATATATAAATGAATACATCAATCTTTTCAGTTAAATAAACACTGAAAATGAATTTAAAGATAACAAAAATGATAACTTTTAGAAAAAAATTACTCGAAAAGAGAGTAGTACAGAATTTGCACACATTGAAATCAAATTTAAATTAGCTTAATGCAAGAAAGAAAGAAATAGTGAAGTAATATTTTAACATCCTATGAATATAAATAACCTGATTGACAAATGTCCTTAAAGAAGTTTAATAATCATATCTCTGTTATTCATCCCCCTCCCCAATTTCTTTTAATTCACAAATAATAAATGATTTCAACTGCAGTAATTATTTACAATTGTTTTATTTAATTATATTTTATTGTTATTAGATTTTAATTTTTTCTAATAAAGAGATGTTTGTTACATTTTATGCATTATGCTGTAGAAATTTCAAATTGATTAACTCATATGATCGTTTCAATCACTTTTATTGTATTAAAATGTGTTTCTCAATAAATGACTTTATTTACTAATAATTGAATATAACAAGAAAGTATCACAAACAGACGCCGATAAAAATTTAGCTAGATATGTTCTTGTTCAGTAAAATATTAAGTCTTTTTTTCATTTATGCAAATCTCTTTTTTCATATTTTGATTTTATTTAATGTTCTAATTTTTAGTCTAGAATTATTTTTATAATTCTATAAAACACAAAGTACTCTACATAAAATGATATGTACATTGGATTTCCTTAATGTAATGTAATTTGAAAGTAATTAATTATATATGCTTAAATTCAAAGAGCTAAACTGCTAATTGAAAGAACAAGATAATTCTATGAAAATAAATATGCTTAATATAATAATGTACTGTATGGATATCGTAGGGCATTCCTAAAAATTGTGATTGTTAATAATGTTCTTAAAAGTAACAGATAATCAAAACATTAATAAATTTTAATATTTTTGGTAACTGATTAAAATAAAGCAAATATAATAAAAAAGCCATTTTACGGTTTGATCAAAATTACATTTTTTTTAAATCTAAAAGCTCAGCTATCTAATGTGTAATCAAATATTTACTGTTATTTACAAATTATACGATTTCTAAGACAATAAATTTATTTTCGGTGATGAGGAGGAATTGAGTTTTAAAACATATTGCATGGTATAAGTATAATTGTGTAGCATTGCAAGAAATTTATTTATGAAAAACTTTTTATATATATGACAACGGTAACATCCATCTTATTTGGAATGCTTTAAATTTTTGGTTAAAATTGGCTACAATTTATTATTTTTAATAATTTTCAAGAAATTTTCTCCAAATTCAATATTATTTTACATTGACAACCGCAAACAAAAGAATTTTATAGATTATTACTTTTTTCACAATGTCTAATTTAAATGAACGGTTAATTTTTTTTTGGAATTTTTTTTACTTTTAACTAATTCAGAAATCTAACAAATAAAAAAATTATAGCGTTTGTAAAATATTTTTTTGATGAAGATGGATTTCTTTTTTGGGTTAAAGGTTTTATTTACTGCAAAATATGAGGAATTTATTTTTCGAAGCATGGATTTTGTTTCTATAACACCGAATTTATAAAGCAAGAAATACAGTAAAATGAAAATCCTTTCGAGTTATAATTTTATTTAATTTAGCTGAAATTATAAAAGTTTTTAATGGAATAATGGAAACTTGTAACGGAAACACACTTATCAATATCATTAAAAATATTAGGAAGTGGGTGTTTCCCATCACTGGATATCCAAAGGGGCGTGGCTTGCCAACGAACACCGGGCATAAGGAATGGAGCTACCAAGAAACAATAATAAAAAAAGCGGAAAGAACTATCGGAAAATATCAAAAGAATGTGCCTTTGTTGGAGAATCAAAACGGGGAAAGGGGTGGAGTCGCTATCGTTCAAAACTAAGGGCTTAAGCTGTATCACGCTTGCAAATATATAATATCCCTTTTTCTACTGTTTAGCTTATACTTTTGGAAGACATTCAAGAGGATTTCATATAAAATATAATAACTATAATTATAAAATTATGCCATTATTTACACACAAAAATTTGTTGTTTTTCAAAAGGAAAATTGGTACATTAATGCCATGTCTGCAAATTTAATTTGTATGTAAAGTATTTTACTGTCTCTAATTTTTTAAGGACTTTTAAATACATTCCCGAATTAAAATGTATTTTTTTTTAAATTTCTATTTTCAATTTGTTTTTTGAAATGTTTAGTGTTTATGGTGCAAATATGGAAAATTATAAATTTGAACTAAAAATAACGTAAGTGTGTAGTTTTATTAACATTTAATGAAAACTTAGGATGAGGCCTGGCATTTTCTTCTAACATGTTAGATTTATATTTTTTTAAAAAAGAACATATTTTCACCCCTGCATACTTGGATGAATTAAAAAACTGATGAAAGACATCAATATAGGCAAAATACTTTAGTGTATTGACGTTTACTGAATTGTTTTCCCTGAAGAAATCACATGCACAGATTATTCATAAATAAAGTCTTTTAGGAGCATTTAAAGTAAAGTATTACAGCAAGATATTAAGTGTGATAAAAATTATGTAAGAAAAATTAAGCTAAAATGTTTCTATTATTATTTTAAAAAAAAAACATATTATTGCCCTGTCTTTCCCGAATTTAAACAACTAGAAGGCCAAAATGGCTCAGCAACTATGGTTTCAAACTCGTGGTCAGCGTTCTACAATCATAGTTTGGCGTTTTGCTTCATTGAAGATCCGTCGTGTTCAGGATTAAATCTACCAAACTAAGACACTATAAATCTTTTAAAGTTACAAAATTCTTTCTTAAGCCTTTATTAGAAGTTTGCAGAGCAGTGCCCACTTAAGTGTTGTCTCTGTTTCTGGACGAGGCTCAAAGTTATGAGGTCGTTCGTTAAAAGTTCTAATATATTTTCTGAGAGTGACCTTTAATCAAATGAAATCGAATAATACAAATTTAGAAAAGTGTTCACAACATCCAACAATTATAAGGAAATGAATCCGCAGTCTTATCAAAGTATAATTGACTTTTTTTTTTGTTTATGATTCTCCAACTTATATTTCTACCCAATTCTGAAATTATATAATAAAAGCCTTTTTAAGCAGTACCTTCTATTAATAAACTATAACATGATTGCCAATATGTTTTTTATTTAATACACGTCACAAGCAAATTAATAAAATATAATAATGATTAAAATATTCTTTTTATTGGGAAAAAAAACCATGAAAATTATTATGCATATATTTATGATGGATATTTAGTAGACAATTCATATCCAATTAAATTAAGGCTAAACAAAGGGAATTTCAGCAGCGTTGCTTTAATTGCTGGACATATATTTTCAACTATTTTTGAAACAATACGTACTTGCAAAAAGTAATCTAGCTATATATTCAAACATGCAATATTTCAAAGAAGAGAAAAAAAGATAGATATATTTTAATTTAACATAACAATACATTTTAATAATATTTTTAAATACACGTGAATTATGGATCTAATTAATTTTTATGGACACATAGTTATTTTAATAAATGACAGTATTATTTAAAATATCGCCTTTTATACAAAAATATGTTTAAGTAAATTCAAAAAATTTAAATTGAAAAATTATACTGAATAAAGTTTCTTATCAGGTAAATAAACATTTGTTTTATTGCATTTCTTAAATGCTTAATATCTAGAGATCCAATCCAATTAAAATATTTTTAAAATAAATTGTAAAATATAAGAAATATTTTAATTTAGGGGCATTAGGTATTTGTCCCTTAAGTTTGCTAAATAAATCGAACTAGGTGTATATTGGTAATTATTATACAGCGTCGTTTAGATATCCACGCGCCATTCATAACAAGACTTTCGTTTCCAAGATAATTACAACCGTTCTCAAAGACAGTATAAATCAAAAATGAAATGGTCTGGAGTTATTTATGAAAGATCCTCAACACATGTACACATTTCGAAAAGAGTAATTTAAAAGATAAGAACAAAATTTAGAGAGATCGTTTTCATTTATCGTGGCTGTCTCAAAAGAGTACAGGGGAAATTAATTTCTCTTTCTGAGTTATATCTTTTCCTTGACATAAGGTGGTAAAATTAATGGAATTTCTAAGAAATACTCAATCGTTGGTGTAACTTGGAAGGTTATAATTAAAAATGAGGATTATTCAAATAATCTTTCAATGGTAAGAAATCCGTATGAATAAAAGAGCTAGAACCCTTACTAAATTTTGATAATTAATAATATTTGTTACCTATGAATATAATCTATAACCTATTTATTTTAAAATAAATACTACTTTGTTTTAAATTTTGAAATAATTTGATTTGATTTTTTTGTTTTTTTATTGTAGAATTTTTTGTATAAAATATTCGCACAGTCAGTTATTTTTAAAAGTTCTATGTTCCTTTTCTCTCAAGAGCATTGGGATTTATAAAAAATACTACTGTTTTATTATTGTATTATTATTGTACATAATTTATAAAGTACTATGTTTATATATAAATAGATCTTGGAGAAAAGAATTTTAATATTATGATTGTTACATACCTTCTTCAATAAATATATTTGCTAAATGTATGGTATTTTATTTTTACCTAAGTTATATCCAAAAGCTGCCTTATTAATTTTTTTCTTATTTTTTGTATTCAAATAAAGTTTAAATTTAATATTTTAACAAAATTGTTAACATATCTATATTAATAAAGTGAATAATTATCAATTCACTGACCTTTTAATTTATAGAAATGCAAACATAAATCCTATAAAAATAGTTGTCCAACTACGTTTTGCTGAAACTTAGCTTCTTTATAGCAATTTCTGGAGTATTATTTTGTAATAGTATTAAGGTATATATAAAAAAATTTTCCATGAATTTTGATTACATTAAAATTTTTTTTTTTACAAATACATGAAATTATTTTAACAAAATCATTACATTTACATAATTGAATTGAATAGATTTTAAGCAATTAAATGTATTAATAAAATATATGTATATACACAAATATATTTTATCTCTTTAGAATACACATTTATTAATAAAATTATTGTGTATTTAAAATATAAAGAGATAATAGAAAGTAAATTACATTATAGTAGCAATGAAAACCTTTTAATCAAAATAAATCTTCACTAATTGCAATTATAGTAATAATTATGTGTTTTTTATATAAACATTTGTTATAGAGCACTATTTTTTTAGGAATTAGCTATTATTGCGGCTCTTTAAAATATAATCGAATTTGTATGAAATTTTGGAGCTAAATGCATGAGGATATTTAAAATAATTATAATGAGCTCTGCACTGCAAAATTAATATCAAAGATATTCTGATTAAAATCAAATTTAATAAAATCATTATCGTTTTCTTATAATGTTTATTAAAAACTGTATTATAGTATTGTGCATATATTATCGCCACTGCAACAACTTTTAAATACATAAATAATGCTTATTTATTTATTTATTTGGGGGGGGGGTATTTTGTAATCATTATATAAATATATATATAGTTTGATTTAGTTTTGAAAAAAAAATATGAATTTTATTTTAAAGTTCAAATATTTGAAATGTTTGATTGTTTTAAATTTTAAAATTTATTGATACCTGAGGGGTAATTCATATATAGCAGCATGTTTTGTAAGAAATATTTCATATCTAATATTATTTGTTACTTCCTAGTTTGTATTATTAATAGATAGTTTTCACTAACGCTTTTATCCTTATTCAAATAATCTCATGAATCGCTGTCTTTTGTTACATTTAGGGCTTCTGTAATTTCATTTTGGTGAAATTCATTAATGAAATTCTTATAATCTCTCTTTGAAATCTTATATACATTCCACAGTTCTATAGAAAAAAATGTAATTAAAAATTGATCTTATTATTTTATTTTAAAGTTTTTTTTAAATTTATATTTTTTAAGGAGAACATTGACATTGATTATAAAAAAATATTACAAAAATTAACATTACTATGCGATTTATTACTTTATAAATACTTACACAATTAATTTTATTATAATTAACATTTGTAGTGACTTTTTGTTAAATTCATGAATTAAATAAGCTAATGATTTTTTAATATAAACTACTTGTTAACTTGTAAAATTATGTTTTTATAACTGTTCTGAAATATCTGTTTAATTTTTATTCAAACCAAATGTAAAATAATTTATTTGCGGAGCATTAGCTTTTTCATAAACAATTAATAACAGAAATAAGCAATTTTACAGTTAAATTCAGAACTTTTCTCAAATTCCGTTAATATTTATTCTTTCTTTGATATCAAGTATACCTTGTTCCTGTTAAATTAGTTTCTCTAATAGTATAACTATTATAGAAAGAAAAATTGCATTATTTTGCTAAATAATTGTCAAAGTGTTTCCGGCTTATGATATTATATTTGGATGTTATGAATAACGTGTATTGTCAAATTTGATTTGGTAAATCTCCCATCAAACGTATTCTTGACATTTGGAGCAATTTTAATAATTTCAATTTCTACATTTTTGAATCCTTGCAAACCAAAATGATTTTTTTCTTCTTCATTTGAATTTCTAATACTATTAAAACTTTGAGCATCTGTCATGTTGCAGTTAATTCTAACAGTAGCCTTACTAGAATATTGTCCTACATATGTTAAATAAAATAATGTAGAACTTAAATAAATTGAGTCAAATGTTTCTTCAGAATTTAATGGCAGGTTTTTTTGTTAATTTGGTCTGTATTTAAGCACATTTTTCTCACTTACAGTTTATGGAACAGTGTCCCATATTTAAATTTAGTGAGTGTTCTAAGTATAATTTGTTATGTAACTTATTATTTTTCAATTCTTTCTTAACATTGTTCAAAACATTTGTTTTACAGTAATAATAAAAAAAAATCATTTTAATTATCTAACGTTTTATTTTATACCAGAAAAGTGTAGTATTGAATTACACATTTCATAATATTATAATATCCTGGGACCTTGGAATTAATTATATCATCCTGGTAATTAAAATGTATACTATTATTATTACATATAAATTCTTTTCTCCTCTGTATTCATAAACTCAGTTTAATTGCTCATAAAACTGAAAATGACTCTATAGGTTTTATTTAAATTCTAAAATAAAAATAATACTAATCAAAATATGAAAAGACTAGCAAATAATTATTCAAACTATATTTAATGGTAAATTTTTGATGGCAACATAAATGACATTTAAGTGTCCCCAATGTATAGGAAAGCAATTAAACTCATTTATTTGCAATTACAAAAATCGTGATAGTTATAAAATAATAAATATTTTGTAACACTTAATTTAAATAAAATCTAGAAAAATGAAATCTTTATGCATGCCAAAAATCTGTAATCCAACAAGATTAGAATCTAATAATTTTAGAGATAATAAGAAAAGCTCATAATCACCTTAAAATAATATACAAGTACATCAAAAGAACACCAATCAAGAAAAAATTCCATAACTTACAGAATTGTTATTAATACCAAAATTGAAAATAAAAATGAAATAAGATGAATAAAAATGCACATAAGAATTTTTGGAAAAGTAAAACAAACTAGAAAAAATAGTTTTAGCAGAAATAAGAATGCACAAATTATTTAGATTCCATTGTAACATTTAATAAATGAAGAAATGGTCATAACTAAGAAACATAATTCCGATTATGTTAGTTGTATATACATCCTGGATGTAAAGTAAAGTAAGTAAATAATTAAAATTAAAAGAAAAGCGCTTCAGTATCAGATATGCCTTCACAACATTAATATATGCTACTAAATATAAATTTGATATAATATGTTTTAAATTGTTTCTTTTAAGATATAAATGAGATTGCGCTTTAAATTAAAAAGAATATTTTTTATTCACAAATTTATTCATAAAATAACATTGATCTATAGTGTCAATATAATTACCTATATAAAACACATCTTGACAAATACAACCTAAAAGCTTTTTCACAATAAACTATATTATGAGTCCATTGCAGAGATCTTTAACAAAAAAAAAATATGTTAGCATAAAAAGTTCATTTTTAACACATTAGGTCTTTTTCAAAGAAATACATGCTTGCAAAAAATAATAAATAATTCTCTACATAAGATTTTTTATTTTTTGTTTAGGAATCTTTTCATTTGATGTGTGTGTGTGTATACGCGTATTCTTTTTTTATGTTTAGGTATCTTTTCATTTAACGTATCTAAAGAGAACGTGTCCATTAAAAGCATTACACTTCACACTTCATTTTATCTCTTTTTGTTTGTAGATCTTAATATTTTTTTTTGCTGTCCTACTTTCTAGAACAAACAATTCTAAATGTTCTCTGTTTTTTTGGATGCTGTTACATCTGATTTAGAAGAAAAAAAGCTGGGAACCGTATCACGAAATGACGTAATGAGATAACAAGGTAAACTGATGGTATCTGTACCTTTAGCGTAATGGTTTCACCAACGATTTCTTTTAGAGTAAAAGTTTTCTTTCTAAAATTTTAGATCTACTTTTACCGTCAAAGTAATAATCATAAAAAGGGGAATAGAAACGATTTTAGAGAGTTCTAGTTAAAATATTTCAAATAATTTTCTTGATTTCTTGATTGAAAGTTATTATTTTTTGTGGGCTATAGGAATTTGTATACATTTGAAAACAAGTTCTCTTACGAAAGCATTCTAAATTTATTCTGTCTGCGATACATTAATCATAAATTTATGACTTAATGCAAGTATCTAAGATAAAATTTTCACTATTGTTTTGAGCTTATTTGATTTGTTTTTGCATTGTAATGCAACAATTTTTGTTAGAAATTTGTCTTATTGAGTTATTTTTCCCATGATGGGACGTTAATGATAAATTAGGCAGAATGGATGATACTGGGGTAAAAATTTCATAAAAATCAGTATCAAAAAGAAATCAAGAGCAATGCTTGAAAACAAAATCATTATTTATAGAAATCTCTTTTTCTCACTGTATTTACATATATAAATATATCAAAAGAGAGTGTTTCTAATTACACAGTAGTGAATACTACTAGTAATAAGGTCCTACAAGACTAGAACATTCTAGAAGACCGATTTTATCAGGCATAACAATTTTTCAAATTATAAATATGGTAGCAATATATATATATATACATAACTCTCAGAATAAACATAATCATAAATACACTCAAGGACAAAAAATTAGCGCAGCAAGAAATAATTCAGAGAGCATAACGTAACTTGGCATGAAGGCACATATCGGGGAGATATGCAAATGATTAGAAATGCATCGTGATTGCGCATTAAGTATAGCCGGTAAATGGCGTTTAACGTCGTTCTCCGTGGAGTATAAAACAGGTGACCAAAACTTGTTTGAGTGTGCTGAATTGTTTACAAAGGAAGTTGTGAGCTAGACATGCCATTATGCTGTTTTCGAAGGCAATATGAGCATCTGTCGCAGTTTGAGAGAAGAAGAATCATAAGCATGATGGAAGCTGGGTGGACAGCTATTCGATTAGCTTGTCAATTGGGCCACTCCGATTGTGCTGTGAGGAGGTGTTGGGACCAGTGCATTTTAGAGATGCCATTTACACGAAGACCATTCTCAGGAAGCCCTCGACAGAACAGTCCTCGAGAAGGCCACCACATCGTAAGAAATGCACGCGTACAGCCAACTGCTTCATCAGCCACCACCCAGGCCGAGGTAGCACCTTCACTAGGGGCCCCTGTGTCTTCTCGAACCATACGAAGGCGCAGTGGCATAACGTTCACCCCCGCAACCTCCTAACTGCGGGAGTCCCAAGGCTTCTTGGGGGCTTTCTGTAGATTTTCTCAAAATTCTCTTTAGATTTTTTAAAATCCAACTTTTAAGCGATTTTCCAATTGACGATCTAACGTTATTAAATATCAAAATTTTAATGTGCTCATTAGATATCTTTGATCCAATAACCAAATCAAAAAACATTTTGTGTGATGTACTGTAATTCCAGTGACTAGAGATTCTCTTTAGTGGTTTTTTCCATACCTAAATTACTAACAGATAAAATAAAAGTCAGAAGGAGAATCGGGGAAATAATTCTAGCAAAATGAAGAAATGCATCCCTGTTATTATTATAGTATACATTAGCTGTAAAGTGAGAAAAAAATATATGATTTACTTTCTACCGAAATTCCAGAGTAACTTATTGCCAACTTGAGTTCCCCCTCCCCTCAAGTTTTTCATTTTCATTTAGCGAAGTTGTAAATAACGTACATCTGTTATGCTTTTTTCACGTGAAATAGTATTACGATACTTGGAAAACCATAGAGAGCATTTAAATAATAATTTGGTCAGATTTATGAGTTTTCAATCAAATAAAGCATAATGAGAAACGTTTCACAAAATTTCTTTTAGAACAGACATATTTATTTTTATATTCATTGCACTTAAATTTAGGGTCTATTCCTTTACTATTAAAACAATTCATTCTCAATTCTCGCTTTCATTATTAGAACTGTAATTTTTTCATTGGGATTTAATATTCTGGTTCAAAGAATGTTATTTTATCAATAAGACAAGAAGAAACGCGGCACTAAAATGAGTGAAGTTAAAAAAATGTTGAATGTTTCGCAAAAACGAAAAATTTGAAAGAAAAAGGAGTATAATATAAAAAAGTAAATGTACAAAATTGAATAAATTTTTCATATCTGCAAAGCGATAATTCTGTGCAAGTACTAGTAATAGTGATGCTAGTGAACCTGATGAACAAATCATGGAAGTGAAAATTAATTCTAAAGAAAAAGTACATTTTCGGACACTTCCGCTGATAAGGATCCGCTATCTAAAAACATGCAACGTGGAAAGCCACGCAATAGAAGTGAAACTTCTTTTGCGACGTTGGCCGTAAATGCCGGGACAGATCTAATTATATTAAACTACTGGGAGAACTTACTTTTATCAAAAAAAGTTCGAACTTCATTCATTGTATGAAAATAACATTTTTATTCAATTTTCTGGCATCATCATTTTTCAAGAAAGACACAATAGGTGTGTGGTAACTGAAGCAAGATATAAAAATCCTCGATTGTTATCAATGAAGAAAACGTGGGAAACTGCATCAATCGTGGTTCCGTAGGTTGTTTTTCCTTCTCTAGAATCAGTATTCATTGTCACATTCAGTGTCCGTTTCAAGAATTCAATGAGTGGCTTTGCTTCTTCTGAAGTAAAATTAACATTAAAGTCTCCAGTTAAGATAATCGGTTTTCAATCATCATCGGATCCAATGATTGTAGCAGTCTCTGATGTTACAGCACTAAAACTTTATGGATAAAGATAAAAGAGCTGCGACAGAACTACCTGATGATATATATAGACTTTCGCCAGGAATTGCTGCTAGTTTTTTTTTTCTTTCACGAAACTCTTTTCCTATTTTTGTATTTGTTCTAGGCTATCTGACCAGAAATTATTTTGATTCAATGGAAATAAAAATTAGTAATATAAACTGAATGCATCACTGACAGAAGTCACTGCGTTTGTTTACAAGACGCTATCCGTAGCGATTCTGGAGTGAACGTCAGTGACATATAAGCAATGCCCCAGACACTCCAGTAACGGGAAGAGCCATACAATGGTGATAATTCGGGTGCGCTTATTCGTTGAAAACGGCACTTTTTTTTTTACATAAAAACTACGAAAATACGCCACACGAGTTTGTTACGAGAGTAGCAAGGGCACCAAGCACTTAATGTCACCAATACCTAAGCGCCTTTCGTCCATAACAGCAAGACGTCCCACTCTATAACTCTAATGAACACAATTCCCCCTTAGCAATCGTCCAACTTTTTCACGGATATGATGCAAGTTGCGTGGTGTCCCTCCCCCTCTTTTCCTCCCGCTCGCTATATCCTCACCATGGCGTCGATTTGGGAGGATGACGGGGGACTTCCATTTACATTTTCCCTGTTATGCAAATCTGGGCAAATTCCCCATTCACTCTCGTGCCTAAAGATGTCTCACTTATAAAAAGGGAGTCGTAAGATGTAAGATATTCTTTAGCACCATTTATTTTCTTAATATTTTTCTACAAATCCAATTTCTCTGTCTTTAGCCCTATAGGACGTACAATTTTGACTCCCATTACTTTATTTTTTATATTATATTTATAGAAAGAGAGAAAGAGAGAGACAAACATAAAAAGACAAGAAATTAGGATATGAAAAAGCTATATTTTAACTCTTGTAACCGTACAAGCCATCATACTACGTAGGTTTTATAAAGTTATTTTAGAAGCATTCTAAACTTGATTGATTCATCATTTATTAACCTTGAATTTCGAAGTATTACAAGATTTATTGGACTCATATTACACATTTTTAAACCTTGGTCAAGTGACAAGGATATATGGAACAGTAGTACACTCACCAAATTTCAATGGTATTCCGAGCCACTCACTGACTTCTAAACAAATCGCAGACGTGCTTTACTTGCGATAGTTTTGAAGGTCGAACAGGTCATGCGAATTTGTCAAGTCTGTAGGAGAGTGCCGCGCAGCATATGGATTAGCTCTGTTTTGCTGAAAAATGGCACCTAGTGACTTGATAAAAGGACAGTACAACCAGCATTATAATACTATCGACATGTCATTTGTCAAAGTGCCTTTAAGTTTGCTAGAAATGATCGAATTTCCATAGTATAACTGAAACGGTACGCATCATTGTTGAAAATTGCAAACATCCAATTGTATACACTGTAGTTTGACCAAGATCAGTAAAATTCTATTCAACACTTCTTGCATTGCAGTTTTAGTGGTAAGCACCATAATGATCCTCAACTTCTGAGTCTACATCGCAAATATCAATTATTTACAAATTGTTTCCTTGATATTATAGTATATTTGGAAGCATTTAAATGGTATGAAATCGACTTTTTTCAAGGCCTATGTATACCGCATATCTCAAAACCCGTCAACTGCTCGTACTACCACCGAGTACGTCTCTCGGTCATTTTTAATCTCTGTATCGTGAAACCCAACTGGTATTTGCATTCCAATTGATCTGGGTACAGTCTACCCATTTTTTTACATTGTCCTTGATTCTCAATCCACATAAATTTCTGCATGCGTTAGAAATTTAATCAATTACGCTTCATTATCTGCATAATATAATATTTAACTTATTAACTGTAGATTGTTTCTTTCTTGGTGCATAAATTATTTTGCACCAAACCTTAATCAAATCAAAAATATACAAATCTTATCCAAACATATAACAAAAATTAATTTCAGAAAAATTCATTTAAAATGCATAATGCTTTGAGTTCACATGCTTTTAAAAAATGACGTAATAATATTTTATAAGTCAATGAATCCTCATAGATTCCATTATTATTTTTTAAAGTTAAAAAATAATATGAAAAAGTTTAAAAGTTTGTGTTTTAAATAATTTCTTGATTGACTAAAAGCGTTTACAATGTGATTTGGCACGTATTTCTAAAACTATTTGTATACTTAAATTTCAATTAAAATACCTAAATAAAATTGAAATTCCTATATTTGTTATGTATAGCTAGAAATATAAAATTGATATTGGGGCTTCTTTAAATGTAGCATATCAATATTACAATATATATATATATATATATAAGTATATTATAATCATACAAACGATTAATTTGTAATGAATAATATAATGATTTTAATAATGAAATAATTCTCGGAGATGAAAACTGGTAAAAGTAATTGTGATTATTGTTTCAAAAAACATTTTTTTACTGATTCATAGTCGTTTCAATAATTTATATTCATTTGGTAAGAGAATTTTTTGACAATAATGGGGCAAATGATCAGACTTTAGAGTCCAGCTTAGGATTTGAAATGACATCCTAGTAAGTTCTGGCAACTATAAAGCTCAATTACTCAAAATGAAGTTCAGATGTTATTTAAGAATCGTTCTCCATTTGAGTTTCTTGTTAGTTAAAAAATGGTATCCACAATTGTTATTTAGTTATAGACTACATTTAAAATTACTTATACTTTTAAAAAAATACAATTATAAAGGATTGCATTCATGCTCTGACAGAAACGCACATTTCTCGGTGTTTATTATTATGAAACGTAAGAAACATAAAATGATTATTATATTTTACGGATGTATTTTACTGAACGAATAATCTAAAATATACATAATGTAATTTTCCTTTAACTTCAGCAAAATGAGGACTATATATATATATATATGTGTGTGTTTCTTTGAAGTATAGTTGAAAAACACTGTGCTTAAAAATTGTCTTTTTTATCAGCTTTTAAAATAATATTTTCACAAAGATAAGCCTTGCGGAAAAGACACATTATTTTATGTGCCTGCTTTATTAAAACAGTTTCAAAATTACTTTTTTTCTAGTATGCCTAAATTGCTGTTTATGAAGTTCAGTAATTTAATTTTTAAAGCTTTTACGATAAGAGTTTTACGTCTGCATAACTTTAATGAGAGTTTTTGAGTTTCTTGGAAACTCCTACAATGCTAAGTAATAGAAAAAAATTAATAAATAAAAAAACTAAGTTTTTCTTATTTTTAGAATTTAATTACGTTCTTTTTATACAGAATATTGCACTTATTCATTAACGTAAATTAAAACGATAACACGAGCGGTATTTTACAGAGATTAAAAATGTACGGAGAAAATTTGTTGTCATTGTTGTAATATAATAAAAATTGTGAGGAAAAAAAATTAGATCTTACTAGAAAAAGTAGTACGAATTAATAATAATTAATTCATGTGATAAAATCTTTAAGAAAATAAGTTAAAGCGTACATCGGAGGTAACTTATTTATTTTGATATCAAGAAATTTTTATTTCGCAGATTAATAGTGAGTGATTTATTTTAATTTGGATTAACATTGTGTTTTTAAGTATATTTTAATGAGAATTACAGAATATGTTAATATTCAGTCAATATAAAGAACTGGAAAAAACTACCTTTCGCAAATTATCTTTACCGACAATGACAGTTCGATAAATTACTTCTAAAAAGCATTTTACTTAATTGGCCTCATCCGAGTTTAATTGATACTTATCATTAAGCTAACTTTAACATTCTGCGCTTCTTAAATTTGTATTACAAAATCTCGTTTTCTAAGAAATTATTAAGATCAGAAAGCGAGTAATAATTATGTTTTTTTTTAAAAAATATTACAGGCTAATCAATTTTTTAACGAAAAAGGTGTAAAATAATTTAAAGCTACATGTGCACAATTATTGGAACTAGTTACACATCAGTGTATTTCATTATCTAATAAAGAATAATATTTTGTAATAATAGTTCATGATCTGACGAGATAAAAATTCTGATATTTATTTTGACATTTTTTTAGATGAAATATCTAGAATGTTTGTTTGTTTGAGCACACTTCGGTGTGATAAGAGATGTCTTGAGAGTAAACCAATTTAAGATTTAGCTTTTATTCCGTTAACAAATCATCACTCTATCTACTAAGACAATATTTTAAAGTATTTTATTTGAATTCAAAATGACAGAAGAATTAAAGAATTTTTACTTTCTTTTATGCATGTTTCTCTTTTTTTTCTTTTATGTTAGCTTTCTATTTATAAACTGATTCTTAATCAATATTTTTGAATGAATTACATCAATGATTTAACTTTGTTGTAGATGACAATATAATAGAGTAAAGAGGTAGAAATTTACAATCCTAAAAATCATAATATTAAAATGCAATAGGATTAATAAAATAATTGTTTTAACTTCTAAGAAAAACAAAAGAAGAATATTTGATAAATTAAACTTCATATTCTACAAAAGTATATTGAATTAAAAAGCATTCACTTTAAAAATAGTAATATGATGACTTAAAAGACAGTAAGATATTCATATTGTTACTTTAGGACAATACATGTAATTAATTTTAATACAAAATATTTACGCTTCATCTAGTACAAACGAAACAAATTCCTTTTAATATTTTTTTTTGCAAATATATTCACCTATAATCTTTTATTTCATGACTTGAATAGAAGACAGCAATTTTATTTACCTTAAAAATAGTAATGTAAATAAGAAAATGTTTCGAAAACACATTTTGCTGAAAATATTTTACTAAAGTTCTGTCTTTCGATGAAATCTTGTATCTATTTTTATTAATATATGATTTTATCATAGTTATATAATTTTTAAAACGAATTTTAAAATATCATTTTTCTTAGAATATCATGCTTGTTCTGGCTTAGAAATTGGAAAACAAATAAATATAATATATCGCTCTAAATAGTAAACATTGTACTCACAAATATATATATATTGTAAAATTTGGTATTAGTAGGATTTTCAATAGATTTTAAATCATCTTTGGATCGAGTCTATAGATTTCAATATGTATCTTTTTAGGTTCTTATGAATCTTTTCCGAAATTATACATTTTTTTAAAAAATTTCCTTGCTTCGTTTGTTCTTTCAATCTTAAATATTTACTAGTAGACAAATCAGCGTCGTTCCTGGAACATTGGCATTTACTTAATAAATATTGTCTAATAATATGGACGCTTTATAATGCTTACTCAATATTAACATGAAAAATTGTATTTTTGTTTCATATATCGAGTTAAAATTCGCATTTTGATTAATTGAAAGCATTTATTCAATGTATTAAAAATTGGAAAACGATTTTTAAAATAGTAATGCTTTAAATTTAAGGGTGTTCAAAAATGTGTTTTTGGACATAAAACTGCACGCGGCGGAAGACTTAAATGTTGAATGTTTATTCGTGTTTAAAAACAAAGTACTTATTCTATGAAAGGTGATGTGTTAATTTTTCTCAATATATAAGGGTTATAGTGTATGCCTATTTAAATATAGCTAATTTTATGAACGCTTATTTAACATTTTGCTGAGAACTAGATGATATAGTTATTGTAATTAAAATGAAATAAAACTTAAATAAAGTACTATAAAATATTACTCAATATATCAATGATACATATGTGAAAGTAGGTGTTTAATGTCTCTGTAAATTATTTCTTAGTTTATCATTAGTATAGGTAAACAGATAATTTTTAAATAAGAGTAATATGCTTACTTTTCTCTTTCTAAATTTTCGCCTAATTTTATGCATTTTAGCATATTAATTTTCGGCAGAATTTATATTATATCTTATTATATTCTGTTATATTTTCGGCGCTTGTAAATCAGAAATAGATTGTAAGAAGAATACTTCATGAAACGTATATTTTTACGTACTAAGAAAAAATTTACTTTTTTCTAGTTTCCATGAACTTGTATATATATATATATTCTAAGTCTTGTGCTTGCGCTAATAATATATACGTAACTATAATTTTTTCTATAAAGCGCACTGTAAACTGTATAATTACACATTACATTGATTTCCCTAAAAAGTGTAATGAAAGATTTATATAATTAATACTTCACAAACAAATACACATACCTAAATGAAAGATACAGATTGAAATGTTCTTTCTGAGAACTATCCAGCAAGTAAAAGCACTGTTATTTGGGTATTGGAATTGAATACCACAAGGAACTACAAATTAATTAATTCCCGGCATCAATTCGCCTCTTGAAATTTTTTTTTAAATGGAACTCTCTTACCTCTTTTTTTATTGAATTTTATAAAACTTGCAGATTTTTCTGTCCTAGTAAGTTGTATAAACCAAAACTGTTACATTGCATTTTTGCAATTGTATAAACTGTGTAATGCTACTAATTTCATTAAAAAAGTCACCCTATTCTTCTATAGATAATAGGTCAAATGTAATATGCTTATATCAATATATCTATGTGTGAGTAAATATATTTAAATATTTAAAATTACAGAGAGATGAATCAACAATACTAACAAAAACTGAAGATAAAAAATAAACATTTAAAAAGATACAATATATTTCAATA
The DNA here is from genome assembly GCA_019973975.1 of Trichonephila clavata. Taxonomy (NCBI): domain Eukaryota; kingdom Metazoa; phylum Arthropoda; class Arachnida; order Araneae; family Nephilidae; genus Trichonephila; species Trichonephila clavata. Next base: position 2,985 of record BMAO01001591.1, on the reverse strand, counting down.
CATATAGATTCAACAAATATTCCTTAGAAAAATAAAAGTAAGAAAATAACTGATAAATTCTCAAAATAGAAAATCTCAATGATGAATATACCAAAAAGTTTTAAAATTAACCCTCTGTAGCTGAAATGTGACCTTCTAGTGGGGCTAAGCTATTTTGATGGTACCAAATTTCCCCCTGTTGTAATTTTGTTAGTTAAAATAAAAGTATTCAAGTGCATAAAAATCTCAAAAATTATATATATATATATAATAATATATATATATATATATATATATATATTATGTGCGTGTATGTATATGCATATATATATGTGTGTGTGTGTGCATATAAATGCCATCAGACTTATTTGTTACACATAATGCAATATATTCGTACATGTACTAAAGGTACCACATTTTAATGACAAGAACACTGTGTGTGGTGTTCTTTAAAGAAGCTCATTTATGCGATTTTCTTCTCGTAATTTGTTACTATTTTAGATGTTGCTCAAATGTCTTTATACTGCTACCAGAAATGCAAAATACCATTCCCCATTTCCTATATTCTCAGTAAAAGGCTTATTTGTGTGAATACATTTAAATTCCCTAAAAACAAAATTTCGCTCAAAATGGAGTTTTTCTTTTTTTAAGAAACTTTAGCTATTTTTTGTGTATGTCTATTCATTTTTCTTTTTATGTGTAAGATGCATACAGCGACGCACAACCTTAACATCCAACAATAGTATCATTAACAAGCAAGAGAAGTCGCATAAACAGATACAAACAACAAACTCCCTCGGTATTCGGGTTCCCCTAAGCCTTCCCTGAGCTCCCCTTGTCAACCAAGTTACTTCCATGCCCCTTGCTGGGCGATAAATTAATTTGCAAACAAGGAACCAGTAAGTCGGAGCTCGTCTTTCGCATATCGAATTCTTTAGGATCAGATAGAAAAGTTGAATTGGTTACAGAGAGAAGGGAGAATTGTGGATAACATCGTTCACGCTGTATTTATTTATTTATAAATTTGTTTCTTATTCTCTTTTTATCCCCGTCATATGACGCAACGTTTTCTACAGAACTGTCTCTCTCTCCAAACTCACGAGATTTGTTTTTCCGTTTGGAAGCTTTTCATTTCTTCTGTTCGTCTCCCTTTTTCTGTTCATTCTTTTTCCACATATTTCGTTTTTTACCTGTGTTGTAGGATTGAATTTATTCCTAACAATATCCTAGGCATAAACAGAATGCAGATCTGTCTGTGTGTTGCATCTGAGTACATATTTCATGAATAAAATGCAACTTTTTACCATTTTTTGCTGTTCCTTGCGAATGCTGTTTATCTTTAAAATGCATATAAGTAACTAAATGTGTATTATACACTTTTGTTTTATACCGCAGATATATATTTCGCAGTGTTTCATAGATAATAGATAATCTTCATTTGTAATAAAAAATGAAATGTTATTTATTTATAAATCTTTTGAATGCTAATTTTTTCTTTTTACAAATGAACTTTTTCTGTATTACAGTTTGTTTAACTGTTAACTCAGAATAACATTTAAGAGTTTTATTTAGAAAACATATATTTGGTGGAAAAAAATACATGTGTGTTTATATTTCAAACTTTTTTTTACCTTGAATAAAATAGATTGCATCCAACAAATAATTGTTTTTACAGCCCTTATTAAAATATAAATGTTTTCCTAAAGTATGAATGGAAGTCATTATTATGCTTGTCTTCATCGTATATGAAATTTGCTATTTTTTATAAATATTTTATAAAAAATAAAATTTTAGCACATTTTTATCATAAAATAAATATTTAAAGGAATCATCATAAAACAAATCATTTTTATCATAAAATAAAGTTCCATCTGCATTTAAAAATCTCCAATATTTGAAAAACAGAAGAAATAATTATTGATGACACGAAAAAATTCTCAGAACAATCATTGCACATTTTACAGTTTTTTTTCATTCAAATCTTTGTAAAATTCAAAACTCATAGTATATAAATATAAGAGGGCTTTTTATTCTTAACTTTTAAGGCCTTTTTTTTTTGTTAATTTTTGAAAACTTTCTAAACAGCACTATAAATTTTGCAACCGTAGAATTTTTGAGCTAATTGAAATATAATATATGTAATTCGAATATAAATTTGAATGTTTTACGAGTTCAGTATTTATTTTAATCTTAAATTTGGAGTAATCTTTATTATTAAAAATATATTTGTAACTTTAATTTGTTTTATTTTCAATGAAATTTTCTTATATAAATAAAAAAATGCCTGTTTACAAATCTTGTATCTAATTATATCATTGATCGATAGTTTCTAGTTTTGTAGAATTTTAAATAGAAATACAATATAATTCGCACAAAACAACGATCAGGTGCATCAAATGCCCAAACAAAGTATTTTAAAAAAGATATATAACTGCAAATTTTTTTTTAAATATCGCACATTATTTATTTTCTTATACTTTAATTGGATAATAATTTCTTCAAAAATATTCAATAGTAATTTCAACGGATTAACTTCAGTACTTTAATTGAATTTATAAATTATTTTGTACCATACATAAATAAAAATATTTTCAAGAGTTAATTTCAATAAAAATACTTATTAGCAATGCAATAAATTTTAATTCCATCCTATCCCCCGAATTAATAAGTCATATTATTTTAATTATAACCCCCAAATGTAACTCACTGTCTAGAAATGTTCAAATGATTTTAGCATTTTCATCTACTAAATAATTCTTGAATTCAGCAATTCCATCGTGTAGTCTACGCAGCAGAAACGAGGAAATAATTATAAATTGCTTGTAAGCAATTACTAGTGCCACACATTTATTAAGCTATAAAAATTATCTTTATTTAAAGATAATTTTGTGCCGCAGCAAACGCACATGCAAGTGACAAGTCATTCCATCAATGTAGCAACAAATTAGCGATAAACGTCGTTCTCCTTCTAGTTTCCAACGTTCATATCAACCTCATTAGAATCTC